>JARYZH020001300.1:0-33294 GCA_030021035.2 Notholithocarpus densiflorus
TCATTGAGATTTTACGGTCAAGGAACTCAAAGTTCTTTTAAGGGCAGAGACAATGACTTGTGTCTAGAAGTGTACTAGGATTTTTTGTTTGAGGGGCCAAATTGAAATACCAATGAACTTTAATAGATACAGCTGCAAAATTCACATTAAAAAATGAAATTTAGAAAACAAAAACACATTGTTTCTATAATTAAGAGGCCAATTGAGAAATTCCTTCATTATTTTAAGAGCACCATTGGACTAAATCAAATATTTGGAGGGGCTAACTACTATTTTGTTGGCTAAATTTTTAAAGTTTTTGATAATTATAAATACGATAAAAGAAATTTTAAAAATTTTCTTGTGTCCATCTTAAGTTAGTCTCATATTCAATATCTCACTATTGGATTAGAAGAATGTGGTGAAATATCAATGTTGGTAAAGGATGGTGTCAATTGGATAGTCGGATTATGACAACAAAGTGGTCAGAGTGTACAAATGTTGGTCAAACCTTGATCTAACTCAATCAAACTTTAGATCTGGTTTCTTGATCACAGTATTTGACCAGATTTGGCCAAGTTGAAAAGTTGGAGAAGAATTGGGGGGGTTGATTTGTGTTTCAAGTGAAATTAGGGTTTTCCCTATTTTTCTTGATTCATGTTTCAGATGGGCAAAACAGGATAGCAAGAAAATCCATGAAACGCAAAGTCCTCTTTATTAAGACCACCACTTCGCCACTGTGAATCACAGCTTCAATTACTTATTAATTTCATTATAACTCTTTTTAAAATTCTTATAGGCAAGATACATAATTACTTTAAAAAAACAAGTCCATCTAACTTAAAATATCATGTTCTATCAGACGTTAAAATTGTTAATATCTCTACCACTGTACACTTTTGGTACAGTAATCACTTCACAAGTATAAATTCTTTTGGGGTGTGGGGGGCAAAGGTCGGGATTCAAGTCTCTAGGAGGGAGCTTCACACACATATACACTTAGATTAGGCTTGAGTAGAAATTCTATATTGTATATAAAAAAAATTGTCAATATCTCTCAAATTAGGGGTATTTCTATGGTACTCCCTTTTTTTTTTTAGGGTACGATACCCATTAGTTAGCAACCTGTTATACCAGGTTACCAAAACATCACATTTGACGGTTCTATCCTCACACTGTGCAATTCTAACATCACATGTGACAGTTCTTTTGTCACATTTGACGGTTCCCTTATTTTTTCTCACATTTAACGGTTCCATCCTCATATTGTGCAGTTCTAACATCACATGTAACAGTTCTTTTGTTACATTTAATGGTTCCCTTATTTTTTTTCTCACATTTTACGGTTTCATTCTCACATTGTGCAGTTCCAACATCACATGTAATAGTTCTTTTGTCACATTTGGCAATTTCCTTTTTTTTCTCACATTTGACAGTTCCATTCTCACATTGTGCAGTTCCAACATCACGTGTGACAGTTCTTTTGTCACATTTGGCGGTTCCCTTATTTTTTTCCTCACATCGTACGGTTCCATCCTCACATTGCCAACCAATGTCATCATTCAAAAACTTTAAAATTGTTTCATTTATTTATTTTTGAGCAAATTAAAACTTTAAAATTGTTTCTCTGATATTATATACTACGATTTGTGGTTCATTCAGCCTTACACATTTACTTGATATTTATTGTACTCTTAGGAGCATATATGACTTTTCTGAGAAAAATCAGTTGTTAACATAAAAACATATTTTAAATGTTTTGACCCTAGCCAAACAACATTATTGAAAGTGTAAATCACATAACTTTAGATTGCTTATATACTACAAAATCCAAAATTATTAGAAAATACTTAGATTGCTTATATGCATTATTGTCTTTTCATAAATGAATAATTTGGACTTCATATACTCTAATATGTATGATGCTTTGCTAACCAATATCATCATTCAAAAATTTTAAAATAGTTTCTTTGATATTATATATTACGATTTGTGGTTCATTCATTCTCACATGTTTACTTGATATTTATTGCACTCTTAGGAGCATATGTAGCCTTTGTGTGAAAAATCACTTATTGACCCTATCCAAACGACATTACTGAAAGTGTAAGTCACATAACTTTAAATTGCTTATACATTCCAAAAGTCAAAATTATTATAAAAAAATACTTATTTGAACAAAAATATTTTATGACTAAATAGTTTTATTTTTATAGCTATTTCAAAAATGTCTAATCTTCAATGTTATATAAGATATAAGAACTAAAGGGATGGCCAAAATGGCCCAATACCACCTTTTTTGGAAATATTTAGCAAAAAAACACTATTTCAGAAATAAATAGGAAAGTACCACTTTTTCCAGAACTCGAGTTTCAGAAACTCGAGTTCCTCATCAGTTCTGCCACCGTGGCACTACTGAGTTGGATTTGTGCGATTAAAAAAATTTATGTGGTACTCGAGCTTGGTAAACTCGAGTACCATGCAACATAGTACTCGTGTATACCAAGCTCGAGTACATTTTATAAATAAAATGCAAAAAAAAAAAAAATTTCTACAGTACTCGAGTTTGACAAACTCGAGTACCGTGTAAATTTTTTTTTTTTTTTTTTTGTTTTGTTTTGTTTTGTTTTTTTTTTTTTTTGGGGGGGGGGGGGATAAACAACAAATAAACATAAAGATAAAAATAAGTAGCTTTTTTTATGTTTTTATTTATTTAAATAGAAGCATTGTAAAATATAGAGATTTTAATTTCGAAATATGAATTTAATTTCTACATTAATTAAAATTGTTCATTGTAGCTTTTTTTTTTATGTTTTTATTTATTTAAATAGAAGCATTGTAAAATATAGAGATTTTAATTTCGAAATATGAATCTAATTTCTACATTAATTAAAATTGTTCATTGTTTTCTCATAAAAATTGTTCACTGTTTTCTGTATAAACAATTTCTACGATTTTGCATAAAATTATTTTCTATTTAGCATTATTTAAGAAATTGTTCGCCCTCTTTTTTGCATAAATTATTTTCTGTTCACTGTTTTCTCATAAAACACCTAGTGAAATCGTGTTTTCTAAATTTAAACGTCAAATCTGAATGTTTTTTCATGTTTGAATTTCACAATGATCGAATCTATTTTTCTGCATTGATAAAATCTGTTTCTACATTAATAAAATTTGCCCTCTGCACATCATCTTTACTGTATATTCAAATCTGCTTACTGCATTCATAAAATATGTTTTTTGCATTAAACAAAATTGTTCACTGTTTTCTCATACAAATTGTTCACTGTTTTCTGCATAAACTGTTTTTAGCATTGGCGCAATTATTGCACTTAAATGGTTTTTGTGTTTTTTAAAATACGTAACCATATGAATAATGGACAAACTCCATGAAAGAAAAATGAATGATTCATATAAATCACCTAATGGTAAATGCCTTGAAAAATTTGAATTTGTAAAAAAGTTCGAATTAGTTGAATGTAGAACTGTTCAATAAGTAAAACTATTTTCTGCATTAAGTAAAACTGTTCACTGTTTTCTCAGGAAAATTGTTCACTATTTTCAGCATTAACTATTTCTAGTATTCTACATAAAATTATTTTCTGTTCAGCATTATTTAAAAAATTGTTCACTCTCTTTTCTACGTAAATTATTCTCTGTTCACTATCTAAAAAATTGTTCGCTGTTTTCTCATAAAACACTTAGTGAAATCATGTTTTCTAAATTTAAACGCCAAATCTAAATGCTTTTTCATGTTTGAATTTCACAATGATCAAATCTATTTTTCTGCATTGATAAAATCTGTTTCAACATTAATAAAATTTGCCCTCTACACATCATGTTTACTATATATTCGAATCTACTTACTGTATTCATAAAATCTGTTTTTTGCATTAAGTAAAACTGTTCACTGTTTTCTCATAAAAATTGTTCAATGTTTTCTGCATAAACTGTTTTTAGCATTGGCGCAATTATTGCACTTCACCCTATCCCATTGTCTTGTGGCACTATCAATCAGGTCTTTCACATACAAATTAGACTGAATCTCTCCCAGGAAAACCGGTTTGTGTGTCAACCATTTATGCGTTGAAAATTCAATGTAACTTTCATCCCCTACCTGCCACTTTGATCCTTCTTTAATAATATCTCCAGCTACTAAAAGACTTCTCCAAACATATGAAGGATTGTTGCCCATCTCTGCATCCATAAAAGAGCAATTTGGAAAATATTTTGATTTATATACTCGATAGAACAAAGAGTGAGTGTTATGAATCAAATGCCAAGCTTGTTTAGCTAGCATAGCTAAGTTGAAAGCTTGGATATCTCTAAAACCCATTCCACCTCTTTCCTTATTAGTACAAAGCTTTTTCCAATTGATCCAATGGATTTTCTTTTCATATTTAGACTGGCCCCACCAATAATTTGCAACTATGGAGTTAATAGAATAACATAAAGCCTGTGGGATTTTAAAAATACTCATAGAGTAGGTGGGAATAACTTGAGCCATTGTTTTGATTAAAGTTTCTCGCCTTGCTTTTGAGATAAATTTTTCCTTCCATCCCATCACACTATTAGTAATATTTTCCCGTAGATCTTTAAAAGTATTGACCTTATATTTTCCTCCAACCATTGGCAAGCCAAGATACTTTTCACAATCCTCCGTAATTCTTGCACCCAACAAAGCTTGTATATCATGCTTTACTTCTGCTCTTGTATTCTTGCTAAAAAAGATAGAAGTTTTTTGTCTATTAATAGCTTGACCTGATGCCGATTCATAGTACTCAAGCAAGGTTAGGAGATACTAACATTCCTCCACAATAGCTTGGTAGAAAATAAAGCTATCATTCGCAAAAAGGAGATGAGAGATACATACCCCATTTGTACATGATAGAATACCATGAAGATTTTTTGATGCCACTGCCTTTCTAATCAAAGATGAGAGCCCCTCCGCACATAGTAGAAACAAGTATGGGGATAAATGATCTCCTTGTCTTATACCCCCTTGATGGGGTGACAAAACCTTTAGGCTCCCCATTTATAAGCACTGAATAAGAAGCAGTAGTCATTGTTTCCATTGCTAGGTGCACCCATCAAACATCAATGCCCAATTTGAGCATGATTTGCCAAAGAAAATCTCATTCAACCTGATCATAAGCCTTACTAATATCCAGTTTAATAGCCATATGCCCTTTCTTCCATGTTCTTTTATTCCTCATCCTGTGTAATACTTCAAATGCTACAGTAGTATTATCAGTAATATTTGGTCTTTCACAATATATATATTTTTGTCATGTATCTTTAAGTAAATGTTTATTAACTACTTTATTACTCAATTTTGATGATATTTGACGTATGAATTTTAATTAATCTATGCATCATAAGGAAATAATGCTAGCTGGTTTGAAATTTTTTTTTTTTTTTTTTTTGGATGAACTAGTTTGAATAATTCTAGCTAGGAACAAACATAATTTTGTATATTTATTAAACACTTTAACTAAAACCATTAACTTTATTGTGGCTTCCCTTATAATTGTAATAGTGACTTCAAGAGTTCTTCAACAACAGTTCTCACCTCTACTTTCATTCAAATATATTAGCAAGAGCTAGATGAATATGCATGTATGGCAAAATGAGAACTATTCGTATATCTGTATAAGTGTAATATCATTACAGCACTTCTGGACCAGACCTAACCAAGTTGAAACAGTTGCATGGAGGCCCCAATAATTGATTGGCTGAATGAAAATAATGTCTTTAACATCAAAATAACCAAACCAAACCCTCGTTAACAAGTAACAATCCCTCATTTTTAAAAGTTTAAGGACTGTCAATTCTCATTGTGAAATTATAGTTTCAAATACGTGATTAGGTTCAGCTTGACAAAAAAAAAAAAAGCATTATTGTCCATAACATGCATGCGCATCTGGAATTCGTACATTTTTATCTTTTCATGGTGTCTAATAGTTTTGGATTCTTAAATGCTACGGACCCAAAGTTAGATTTCTGTTCTAACTAAACAGCTACATATGGACCAATAGTGTGTGTCAAATCAAACAGAAAATGTGTTTAATTTGTGTATTTCCGAGGAACACGAATGACGATGCATCTTATCAACACTGTATCATACTTTATTTTAGTTGTAGGTCTAAATCGTTTTACTTGTGCCGATGAGATCATTGCTCTGTGGTCATACGTTGGTACAACCATGAAGGTCGGAGTTATGGGTCGTGGTCGCTTTAACGGTTTAACCTGAAAACGATAATGTTACCTTTTTATTATTTCCTTTTTCCTTAGATAAACATCAATCAAAAGCCTTTCGTAAAGAGATAAATTATTACCATATTCACATACTAAATGATGGTAAGATGAATTATTAAAATTGAATTTGTCATACAAATCTTTGCCTAGACGTTTGAGCATCTCTCCAATTGATTTTTTAGGGATATTATGATTGATCCCTCATAATTAATCTGGAACAAAGTCTTTGTTTCTACAATGCTATTGTTGTTGTATTGGGATTTGATCAGGGGGTTTCACTTTTTCATTGGAATTTAAAGTTTAAACTCCCTTAATTTTATATATTTATTGTAATTTACCAATATTGGAGACAAGATTGGATAGGGAAGGTTTTGATTATCACTGTAGAGAAATACCTTACAAGAATAAACTTACTGTCAAGAAACCGAATTCGGGAGGGGGACTGGCTTTGTTATGGAAACCGGAAGTGCAACTTGACGTGATTAATTACACAGAGAATCACATTCTAGCTAAGGTTGTGGAGGATGATGGGTTTGAATGGTACTTAACTTGCTTCTATGGCTGGCCTGAAGCTAGCCAAAAAACAAAATCTTGGGCTCTTTTATCTCATCTCTCTACTATGGTTAATGGGCCTTGGTGTAGCATAGGAGATTTCAATGCAATCTTATATGCTAAGGAGAAACAGAGCTTTTATCCACCGCCATATAATCAGATGGAGGAGTTTGGATTGACATTGGACTCTTGTGGTTTAGTGGATTTGGGTTTTCGTGGGTATCCTTTCACATGGAACAATAAAAGACCAGGGAGAGCAAACACCAGGCAGCGATTAGATTGAGCAGTGGCTAACATTGGTTGGAAGGAGAGATTTCCTGCTACTACAATCACTCATCTAGTTTCACATGCATCGGATCACCTCCCTTTGATCATGCAGACCAGATCCAATATAGAAAGTCGAGCAAAGGGTGCATTGGGGTTTAAATTTGAAGAATCATGGCTATTATGGGAGGACTGTGAGAAAACTGTGGAGGAATCATGGAGGTTGGGAGATAGGACAGGTTCGGCCATAGCTGTTATTCAGGAAAAAAATAAAGGCTTGTGGGGCGGATTTGATGGCATGGGGTGTATCGAAAACTCATCCAGATGCTGAGGAGATTAAAAGATTGCAGAAAAAAGTTAAAGCTTTAACCACTGGTGAACTGACTGAGGAGAATAAAGCCGAGTTTACGAAAGTAAGCAAGAGATTGGATGACCTTCTTACCAAGCAAGAGATTTATTGGCATCAACGATCTAGAGTTTCTTGGCTGAAACATGGTGATAAAAACACCAAGTTTTTCCATTCCAAGGCATCCCAAAGAAGAAAAAGGAATTTGATCCAAGGTATAAGGGATCAACAACAGAATTGGGTTGAGAGAATTGAGGATATTGCTGGGGTGGCCACAAATTATTTTGACTCTATTTTTAGTTCTGGTGGATGTGACCGGATGGATGAGTGTCTCAACACAGTACAGCATAAAGTGACCCCGAATATGCTAGAAGTGATGTCCAGTGAATAGAAGAAGTCAAAGCAGTTGTTCCAGATGGGACCAACAAAGGCTCCTGGACCTGACAATATGAATGCTTTATTTTATCAAAAGTTTTGGCATATAGTAGGGAATGATGTGACTAATGCTGTGTTAGATTTCCTGAATTCTGGTAATATGCTGCCTGAAATTAATTATACTCATATTGTGCTTATTCTAAAAGTTAATTCCCCAGAGAGGATGTCTGATTATACACCTATTAGTCTCTGTAACGTCATATATAAAATTATTTCAAAGGTGTTGGCCAATAGATTGAAGCTCATTTTGCCTTTATTGATATCTCCCACTCAAAGTTCCTTTGTCCCTGGTCGTTTGATTATTGATAATGTTTTAGTAGCATATGAGACTCTGCATACCATGCATGGTAGGAGATCGGGCAGACGTGGTTCTTTGGCTCTGAAATTGGATATTAGTAAAGCATATGATCGTGTGGAATGGCCTTTTTTGAAGGGTATTATGTCTAGATTGGGCTTGCCTGAAGCTTGGATTGATAGGGTTATGACCTGTGTGACATCTCCTACATTTTCTGTACGCATTAATGGAAAAGCCTATGGTAATATTAAACCTTCTAGAGGGATCCGACAAGGAGACCCTTTGTCACCTTATTTGTTCTTGTTGTGTGTAGAAGGTTTTTCATCATTATTAGCCAAGGCAGAGGAGGATAGGCGGATCCATGGAGTAAGCATATGCAGAAAAGCACCTAACCTATCTCACTTGTTATTTGCTGATGACTCACTATTATTTTGTCGGGCAACTCAAGAGGAGGTGCAGGCCATTACTGAGGTATTACAGACATATGCAGCTGCATCGGGGCAATGTATCAATTTTGAAAAATCATTAGTCTATTTTAGTACTAATACAGATGGGGATCAGAGGGCAAGAATTAGAATGGCTCTGGGAGTTAGGGAGGTTGACAGGTTTGAGACTTATTTGGGGTTACCTACCCTAGTTGGCAGATCTAAATACCAAACTTTTTCCTATCTAAAGGATAAAGTTTGGAAAAAAATACAGGGATGGAAAGGCCAATTACTGTCTAGAGCTGGGAAGAAAGTACTTATAAAAGCGATGGCCTAATCTATTCTCACTTACACGATGAGAGTATTTCAGTTACCGGTAAAATTATGCAATGACCTGAATGCTATGTGTGCTAGATTTTGGTGGGGACAAGTTGGTAATGAAAGGAAGATACACTGGAAGAGTTGGCAAGTGCTATCCAAACCAAAGAAGGAAGGAGGTATGGGTTTTCGAGATATACAATGTTTTAATCTAGCAATGTTGGCAAAGCAAGGATGAAGATTGCTACAAGACACTGAGTCATTGCTGTAAAGGTGCTTCAAAGCGAGCTATTTTCCTAGAAGTAATTTTTTGGAAGCAACTGATGTGCCAAATAGTTCCTATGTGTGGAAAAGCTTGATGGCAACCCAGCCTATTATGAAAAAAGGATGCTATTGGAGGGTAGGAGATGGCTCAAATATTCGGGTCACTCAGGATAGGTGGATTCCAAATTATCCAACAAACAAGGTCCTACATATGCCCTTGGAAGTGGATGGAGAATGGCGTGTCTCAGAGCTCATTGATTGGACAGTGCTTGACTGGGATCGTGGAGTGCTTGCTGCAAAATTTCACAGGGAGGATGTGGAGGCTATTATTCGGGTTCCCTTGAGTAGAAGACAAGTACCAGATTCGATAATGTGGCTTCCAAATAAGAAAGGAGTGTATACGGTGAAATCTGGATATCATATGGCTAGATTGTTATCACAGGAGGTAGATGGTTTGGAGGGGAGCTCAGGGAGGAATGACCGAGATTGGATATGGAACAAACTGTGGAAATGCCGAGTGCCAAACAAAATAAAAATATTTGCATGGAGGGTCTGCCATGACATTTTGCCAACAGGAGAAAATTTGGCTCGCCGAAAGATCACTGATGATAATAGATGCGGATTGTGTAAACAAGGAGCTGAATCGGTACTGCATTGTTTATGGGAATGTGGGGTTGCGCAAGACGTTTGGGCAAGTAGTAATATTGGAGTGCAGAAACAGGCAACGAGTCAAGTTGATATGGTGCAGCTGCTTGAAGATTTGCTGGATAGAATTTCAGGGGAGGAACTAGAACTGTTTCTGGTTCAGTGTTGGGTTATATGGAACCAACGAAATGCTATTTTGCATGGGGGAAAGTTGTAGGACCCACAGAGACTGAATAGGAGAGCAGAAGACTTTTTGAAAGAGTTTAGAGAAGCCCAGAACCTCTTGCTAGTCCAGGCATCCGGTGGAGTGGTGCAGCCTTGGGCTTCATGGAGTCCGCCATTGGGTTTGATTTATAAGCTCAATTTTGATGCAGCAGTGTTTGAAGGGATTAGCGCCTCAGGTTTTGGAGCAATAGTACGCAATGACAAAGGGGAAGTGATGGCAGCTATCTCAGCAAGGGGACCTCCAGTAGTGGACAGTGAAGAAGCTGAAGTGCTGGCGTGCAGACGTGCTGTTGAGTTTACGGTGGAAGCTGGGTTTAGAGAGCTAATAATAGAAGGGGACAACGCCACTGTGATGAAGACCATTATGTCATCAGAGATTACACTTTTCTAGGCTAGGACATATTTATGAGGACATAGGCTGTATGGTTTTGACTCTACAAACCTGTTCTTTTAGTTGTGTTAAACGGAGTGCCAACTCTGCTGCGCATGCTTTAGCAAAATATGCAAGACAGGTAGATGATGAGGTTGTTTGGTTGGAAGAATCTCCACCACCCATTCTGGAAGCTTTGTATTTGGATAATTGTTATTTCATGAATGAATGGTTATGGTTTTCACTTCAAAAAATAAAAATAAAAATTGGGACTTACCTTTTATTTTAAAATATGTGTTTATTACACACAAACTATTTGTTTTAAAGGAGTACTGCATCACGAAGTACCTAATGATTATCTGTATTTGACAAAAGAATATTGTGAATTTAATTTGTGCAAAGAAAAAAATTTCATACATGAAAAAAAAAGAAAACAAAAAAAGAAAAGGAAAAGAATATGTAAGGATGATGGGAATTGAGAAGTATGTTCGGCCCCATTTTTAGAGAGCAAAAATACAATTTTAACCAAAAATGTAAAAAATGTTGTGTTTGGGTCCACTAGATTTTACTATTTTAGAGAAATTGCATCTTCAAAACACCCCAAAATTACATTTTAAAATAGGGAAGTATTTGTTGCATATAAACTATTTTACATAATTTTACACAACTAAAAAAACAACTAAAGTCACAATTTCCAAGTTTTCTATCTCTCACATTTATGGTAAATTTTACTAATTAAATTCATGGTAGGGTTTATCATAAATATAAGAGAAATGAATACCATGTCACCGTATTTTGAGAGTATCCAACAATTTTCCATTAAACACCTACCACATATAAGAAGTAATACTTCTAACGCACAAATTTCCCTTTTATGCATTTGCGCAACATTATATTCTATCATTTACGGGTGCTAGAGGTAGATTTTGTAGTATTTTTTTTCATAGTGCATATTTTTATGTTGTCTTGCTTTTCCTTAAGCATTATTATGAGGCATCACTTTTGTGGTTCAATTTCTAAAATTGACTTCATGTCTAGTTTTATTTCAAGTAATTAATCTTCCAGCCCCAGTAATCTTTTATGATAATAAGATACCTAAAACAATAAATATTACTAATAGAACTTTCAACTTCCATTCCATATATAGAGAGCTTTCCTTAAAATTTGGGTATTGCGTTTCAATTCTGATGGAAACATTGGTTGGGAGTTGGGAGTTAGGAGCATATATAGGACAAGGGTTGGTTTTGTTTTGGTTTTTTTGGTTTTAAAATAAAAATTAAAGGAAACCCCAATCCAATTGACGAGTCCGCTAACACACACCACATCTTTGATATTGGTATGGAAACCAATTCATGATGGAGACATTTTCTTTGATTTTATTTATTTATTTAATCTTTCGTAGCATTCTTGGCTGAAACTCTTCACATTCCTTCCTCTTTCCAACTGTTTTAGCTTAATTGTTTGATGGACTGATGTCTCTTCCTTTTTATTGTGTGTGGAAGAAGTAGTTCAGATTAGATTTTTTTTTTCTCTTTTTTTGTATGGATAATTCAATAATTGAGGAAGAAAAATTTAAATCCTGGATGTCTCAATTGAATGTACCAAGAAATATCAACCAGTTGAGTTACAACTAGTTAAAATCAGTTATAATTAATTGCTAAAAAAAGAGAGAAGAGGGGAGGAAAAAGAATTGAGTAAATATAGGAAGAAAAGTGGGAAGAATAATGGGCAAACATGACAAAGATAGCTAGACAACTTTGAGTATGAGAATGATCAAGATTATTGTACAATATAATTGTTTTTATTGCTAAATTAGATTTATCATCAAAGTAAGTGCCTGAAATTTGTTATTTGGTGCGTAAGAGAACAAGAAAGATCAATTGAAAATGAGTAATGCTAGATAGACAAATCAAAGGATAATATATATGTGTGTGTTCTACAATCCTGTGTAGTGAACCCAAAATAAGTAATTCTTGCTAGAAATATAAGGGCAACAAATTCAACTTTTGTAAGTGTTGACATTTATCTCTACATGAGAAAGATTATAATAACATGAAGAATTGAATAAATTAAGCACATATCATGTAAAAGCCAATTAGGCAATACAATATTCAACTCAAAATAAACTTACCATAAAAATCAATTAATCATCATGCCCATAAAATATCTTTCATCAACATGATTTGTTAACATAAAATCCATGTCAATATAGGATTCTAAAATTCTCACAAATATTTCTAGGCATGCATCATTATGATAATGAACAAAATAAATGGTGAAATTATAAATTCTTAGGGAACAATTGAGTGAATTAGGAGTGTCGCATGTAATAGTTGTTCATATTGAAGAGCAGAAGCACAACTTTTACTATTAACTTGTTGTAAAGTGAAAGAAATAGCTAGTATAGATAGAAAATTTGAAAGATACATAAACTAGTTCTTTTAGGTATTCTATACTATTCATTCCTTTTATGGGCATAGAGTTATAATGATTGAATACTTTAAAGGTGAGAAATTTAACCTAGGAAAAGTTAACGGTTGCTTTAAGGGTATCAGTTTAAAAAGTATTTTTAGAAATTTTTATGAGAAAAGAAAAAGGTAATAAAATTTTTTGATAGTTTTTTGTATTTTTCATAAAACTTGTATCAATATTTTCTTAAAATGGTCAATTAACAAATACCTTAGTGACATTTTTTAACCGAACCTTTTAACTAAAACCAAACCCAAGACAAGAGGTAGAAACTGAAGTGATGGAAACCAAAGCGATTGAAACTCAAATCGACATTCACTACCACTATATTAATTGAAAGGTTGTCACTTATCAGTTGTCACCCAAGGTTGCTCTGGTTGGGCCACTCTGCTGAGAACCCATGTTTCATTCTTTCATCTTCCCTCTCCTTCTTTATATTTTACTTGTTCATGGTAGAGATGGGCTGGACCCTTAGTGATCTTCTTGGTCCTAAAGTATTATTTAGCTTGAAAAGAAATGTAGGATTTTATTTTATTTTATTTTTTTAATTCAATAGTTAGAAATGAGAGATTTTGAACCCTCCTTTAGAAATATCAAAGAGCACCAGTTGAATTACAAAACTCCCAGTAGATTACAGAGTAAAAAACTTGGAATACCCAATTATATTTTTCAGCCATTAATGCTACACTATATGAGAAAGGAATATCACACAATATCTTGCAGAAGGTTGACAAAAACATGGTACAAGTTCATGAAAATTGCATTGCCATATTTTAGTTTGTATTTGGAGAAAGGAATTCAATTCACCTGTTAAAAGGTACAGAAATCACACTCCTAATGGATTACTTTTCTTTCTGCTTCACATTCTACCCACTTTCTTTCAATAAATTGTAACTTGCACAAAGTCAAAGCTTCAAGTAATATCTAATACCCACTTGAGAGATGATACAAGAAAGTGTACCATTGTTTTGTAGGCACCTCTTAATATATCGTTTAATGTAACTATCTGGTTAGTGGTTGTATCAAGTCAGGTTGAACAAGTTAATCTCATTTATAGCTGACTAGTAATACTGACCGAGTCAGAAAATTTTTTTAGTCAAGGGTCAGGTTCAAGTTACGCTTAATGTAACTCTAAACAATGTTATAATTCTCAATAATTTGTTATATAATTCATATTTTGAAAATCACACTGTTTAATCACATTTTTTTATATGTTCTTAACATTCATGCCAATTTTCATGTCAATTGGGAGTTATTTACTAATCAATTCATAAATTCATCTTTTATTCATTATTTTAAACTATAAAAACTTGAATTTAAACAATTGATTGATGGCATGGCTATTAATCTTTAATCATCTTGAAATTTTACAAGCATGAAGAATATACAAAAATAATGTAATCTAACGGTAGACTAACAAAATTCACATCCAATTAAAAAGTATTGAGTGGTATAACATTGATTAGAATTACATCATGTGTAATTTGAACCCAACTCCCATATATATATATATATATATATATATATATAACACACATATAGTGTGTGTATATATATGTATTATATATATTTTTAAGTATATTATATTTATTTATTGCTTGTACACAAGAATGTTTGTAATTTTCGTTTATTATATGATATTTTCTTACATAAATAAAAATATTTACATCAAGTGAGTCTATCTTTGTGCACACACACAAAAAAAGAAAGAAAGAAAAAAGAGCAAGTCTTGATATGTTTAAAAATATACAAGTCAATTTAATAAGAATAAAACACAATTAAATTATGTATGGTATACATTGAATACACTTTGATATATATATATATACACACTTTGATTTAATGAGCCATGTATGATATAGGAGTAATTAGAGAGAACAAAAATGCATTAGACAACTATATAAATGCATTACATGTTTTTAGTAAAAATACGGAGGGGCATTATTTAAATTTCATGTCCAAATCATTTTTTTTTTCCAAAAATACAAGAGAGATGGAGAATTTTTGAAAAGTGAAGGAGGCCATGGCCCCCCACAGCCCTCCTCCCACTGCCTCTGGTAATACATATACAGTGTTTAATATGGAGTATGGACACTCTTACACGGATGCCAAAAACTAGTGATGTTTGTTTCATAACCAGATTGACAACCTTGGCACTAGGGTGTTTTATAAATACGAATGGATGTGAATTCTACCACTGGCCAAGTTCTTAGTTACATTTCCTACTTCACAAGAGTTCCCAGGAAAGACTTCATTCATTATCATTTGCACCTGGAGCAATGGAATGCACTAGCAGCTTAGAATATAATTATTCTTGTTCGTAGAGTTCTCAAAAAATACATCACATCCATGAGATCACATTAGAGAGGGTAGTACATTGTTCATAATATGCACATTTGTGTACAAGCTTTTCACTAGGAGTATAAAACTATAAATTGCAGCCCCACATAATTGTGAACCTTTTTGTCTTTGGGGGGGTGGGGGATTATACCAATGTTAAAAGTTGGATTTAAAATTCTCCTGCAAAAACTTGTAAATCTCCTCAGCAACCATGGCAGGATACTCCTCTTGTGGAAGAAGAGCACCTGGAACCTCAACAAATTTGCTCACTCCTTTGGCTCCCTTTAAAGCTTCCATCTCCGCTTTTGACCTTTTTGGAGATCCTTTGGCGGACACAACCAGCACAGGTGTCTTTCCCTCCAAATTTGCAAAGAGTTCAAGAAACTCCTCCCGAGATTGGACAGGGTCAAGTACACCAGTTAAGAAAGCAGCAGGCAAATAACGAGCACCCTTCCGTTTTGTTAGTGCATATCTGCTTCCAACAATGCCTGGAGTAACATTGTCAGGATTGGCATAAACATGGGATTTGTACTGGGATTCAATCGCCTTTTCATTGCTGACAAGCATGTTATACATCATCCATCCCACAGCAGGAGTCCTTAAGGTGCCCCTAAGCAACCCGTACCTGGTAAGTGAATAATAAAGACAGTTAAAAAAAGAAGGAAAAGAAGAGAGAGACCAACTAGATCACATTTTAATTAACAAAACAAATTAGATTTTTAAAATTTTGGTTTTGGTTTAAGAAAATAACGTAAAATATTCTAAGGATTCAACATCATTTGGTGGATAACATTCAGAATACTCACTACTATCTCCAAGTGATAGGACAAAAACACAGAGAAATGAGGCTGTACAACCTAGCACCAAATCCATTACCATCAATAGATTCAACAGCATTTGGTGGATAATATTCACACTACTATCAACAAGTGATGGGACAAAAAACACCTAGAAAGCACGGGTGCGGATTCAGGTTCGGGTGCGGATTCAGGTTCGGGTGCGGGTGCAGGTGCGGCTACTCGGCCATTTTTGAAAAAGTAGGGAGTGAATGCGGCGGGATACGTTTATTAATAAAATATTAAATATATTTTTATTTATATTTTCTATATATTCCTAAACATATTTTTTCATATAATGGTAAACATATACCAATTTAAGAGTAATAGTAGATAATAAAGTGAATACATAACAATAGAGAAATATTATGTCTACAATATTTTCACAACATATTCAAAGTGACAGGTTATTATGAGTTGATATCGATGGGCAAAAAATTAATTTCAGTGGTAGGTTCAAATTAGAACAAATAAAAACCTTCAACTTATAATTTGTTGTGAAAATATTGTAAACAATTGCTTCTCCTAATAATAATACCTCTTTTTTTAGTATAAATAAACATTAATATATATTATATACCATTGCACATACTACCTAGTCTGACACTTGCTTAGATATATTTTTTTTAAATGTTTCTTTGTCACTTCCAAAGCTAATAAAGTGTGGTCTCAGTACAAGACTAATAAAAGTTGAAACTTAAGAAGAGTACTCTAGAAGACTCTTACTCTAGAAGACAGAAAGTCAGAAACATAAATTAAAGGAGGAAAAGACCGGTGCAAATCAAAGAAACGGAGAAGAAGAAGATGAAATGGAGAAAAGAAGAAGAAGAAGACGTATTTCGGCCCGTTTCGGCATGTTTCGGCCTGAATCAGGAAAAAAAAAAGGACGCGCGTGCAGCCGCGTCGACGGCCACATGGCGCGTCCATGCGTGTCGGGTGTAGGTGCGGTGCCCCTGGAGCCGCACCCGTGCTTCCTAGAAAAACACGCAAAAACTTTACCGCAAAACCTAGCACTAAATCCTTTACTATCAATATTATGACTATGAGGAGGATCCACATATCTCAAGTTTTGCACTAAAAGAGATAGAATGATAGAGAGGCAGACAAGCAACTAAAATAGGGTGAGTTTCCAGAAAATATGTGGTTCTTCACTTCTGCTTTGTCTTTTCAGTGTTAGAAAATAAAATGGTACTTCTAAACAATCTATCAATTCTCATCATATTGGAGATATCGAGGTTAAGCATACCTTGTTTCCATGCTGGAATCTCGACCAAACACAATAGGAAGGGGACCAGCCCAAGTGGGTGCCACAGCAGCTATGGCCACAGGTTTCACCAAACCCTTTCTAGCAGCACGGACTGTAATTGTCGCTGCATGCCCTCCTCCAAAGACCACCAAATTATTCTCTAGTTTAATAACAGAAAATTATTAGCAAAAGAAACTCCAGATGATCAAACAAATAATTTCCTGGGAATATTCAAAGAGGCAAGAAAATCCTTGAGTTGCAGAACAAAATTAAACAATATGTAAGGAAAATATGTTCCCTGGAATGACTCCCCCCCCCCCCCCCTTTCCTCTTCTCTCTGGTGGTAGGGGAGGAAGAAGCATGATAACATTTACAAAAGGAAAGTTCTGATACGGCTAATATAATATACACGTGCTAAAACTAGAGCACAATGAATTTGTTACGAAGATAAAATGACAGACCAAGGAAAAACAACCAAAATGCATTTCCTGGATCACACATTTATAAACCAACCAAAATGCATCGTTTTATCACTGTAAGAGACCAGCCAAAGCCAACCATCCCAACAGATACAAAATCATCTCCATTTAGAGCTAGGAAAGACCAGCCAAAGCCAATGCTGCGATCATTCAACACTGTTGGCAAAGGTGTTATCAAATAGATTGAAGCTGGATATGTCAGGCAACATAATTTCTGAAAACCCAAAATGCATATGCTTGGGGGTGGGGGCAAATATTAGATTAGGCACTTATTGCAAATTAATGCTTCAATAGTCGACTTAAAATTCATATTCTAGGACTGCTATGTAACCTGGATATTGAAAAGGCTTACGGCCATCTTAATTGGGAGTATTTAATCTATTTGCTGGGAAGAATGGGATTTGGTGACTGATGCAGGCGTTAAATTCACTCCTGTACAACCACAGTTTGTTTCTTAATTCGGGTTAAAGGCTCCCCATCAGGTTTCTTCAACAGTTACAGGGGATTAAGGCAATGTTACCTTCTATTTTTGTTGGGGAGGTATTAAGTAGAATACTGATGAGAACCATGGAAGAGGGGTGGTTTCCATCAGGCTTTTGAGTTGTTAATGGCTCTAATGACAGCTTGGTGGTTTCCCATATTCTTTTTGCAGATAACACAATATTATTATGTGACAGCTTGGTGCTTTCCCTTAGAAGTCTGGGACAACTCCTTTATATTAGTTTGTATTGCTAAACTTCGAAGTTATGTCAAGCCCAAAAGTCCATTTGGGCAAGAGAGATTGTTCCCGTAGGACACGTTGGGTTAATTGATGAATTGGCTGGTCACTTTTGTTGCAAAGTTGGTAACTAACTTGCCATGAATCACTTAGGCATGCCCTTAGGATCGTCATTCAAGGCAAGAACAATATGTAATTTAATTCTACAGATTATTATATTTTGATAAGTAAAATGGAGTGTAGATTATTGGGATGGAAGAGATTATATTTGTCAAGAACGGATTGCTGGCTCTCTTAAAAACTATGTTATCCTGTGGACCAACTTATTGCTTTTTGTTATTCGCCATTCCTACATTTGTGGCTAACAGATTAGAGAGATTTCAAAGGAATTTTTTTGTGGGGTGATTTGAGTGATGAATTCAAATTCCATTCTGTAGAATGAAATATGATATGTTCTCCCAAAAATGGGGGGTTTGAGAGTGTGCAAACTGGATGCTTTCAATCAATCTTTGTTGTGTTGGGGAAGAAGTAAATCATTTATGGAGATGAGTGGTTGATTTGAAAGATAGGAAAATTCGGGTCAATGGATATCATGGGTGATCACAAGTACACATGATGTAGCTTCTACACTCGTATTAGGGCTGGTTGGGATAGTTTTGTAAGTTATGTTCAGTTTGAGATTGGGGATGGCTTGAGGTTTTGGCATAGCCTATGGTGTGGGAATCAATCATTGAAAGAGCTTTACATGAAATTATATGCACTTGCAATTAACAAGCATCTCAGTTAAATGTTACTCAGGTAATCAGAATGAATGGGGTTCTTGCTCTTGGAATATCAGGTTTATTTGTGCTTATAATGATTTGGAGTTGGAATCAGTAGACATTGTGTTTAATACTCTGTACTCCAACATTCCAAGTGGAGCATGAGATGGAGGCTGCATGGTAACGTGTTTGATGTCCATTCATATTTAGAGGATTTAGGAGGCTAGTGTGGTGTGTCTTTTCCTTGAAAGACCATTTGGTGCACTAAGGCACCAAGAAAAGTTACATTCTTTGCGTGGATGTCAACATGGGAAAATCTTAACAACTGCAACAAAAACAACAACAACAATCAAGTCTTCATCTCAGGTTTTTGAGGTTGGTTATAGATTCTTAATAGATTAGTTAGGTCAGCCCCATCTATTTTTTTCCTTAAGGGAAAATCTTAATAACTTTGGTGGATTGATGTTGTATGTGTTAAAGTGGATGGTGAAATTGTGGGTCATATATTGATGCATTGTGATGTGGCCCATGAGTTGTGGTTTTTTGTATTTGCATTGTTTGGGTTTCGTTGGGTAATGCCTAACTCTCCGTTTGGATTGAGGGGGAGGTTGGGGAAGTAGAGAAGAGTAGAGTAGAGTTGGCCCAAAATTAGCCTATTTTCAGCAAACTTTACTCTACTCCCCTCCACTCCCCCTCCCTCCCCCCTCAATCCAAACGGGCCCTAAGAGTGTAGTGGTTTACATTTTGGATGGAGAAATAGTTTTGGTAACTAGAAAGGTCCTTTGTTTGGTATATAGCCACTTTATGTTTAGTGTGGGTAATATGGAGGGAGAGAAACAATTGAACATTTGATGGAGTGGGTTTGATTGATGGAGTGGAGGTCTCCATTATTGATATGGAATTTTTATTTTTGTGATCATTGTTTGAATGGTCATGTGTTCTTGGCTCTAATGAGAATCGCATGCATTGTAATCCTCGTACAATGTAAAGAGAACTTCTTGCACACACCCTGTGTACACTAGGATCTCCTCCTTATCAATAAAACTTAAAAAATACTATAAATCATGATCTTTGTAATATTTACAGTTATAAGGTGTATTATTCAACCTTCTAAGATTAAAAATCTATTGAAAATAAATGCCAAGCTCTTCAGAAACTGAGAAATGTTTTAAGAAAAGTAAAACATCAGGTGATGATTATCTTCAAAACAGCCATACCAACCTGAATCACTAACTGGGCCATTGGGAGCGTTGATTAAGTCAACAAGGAATTTCTCTAGAACAACGGCATTGTATTCTATCTTCGGCCTATCCGAGTATCCCAGACCAGGCCAATCAACAATAGTGGCTCGCCAATTGACTTCACCGACTCGTTCAACAATGTCTCTAGCCACTGATCTCCATTCTTCAACAGTACTAACATCAGAAATGGTTGGCATCATAAGGATATTTTTAGGAGGATCAGGGCTTTCCCGGTTCACATGTTCCTCATAATATATGTTAATATAATTGTCCTTGAATTTCCACTGCCAATTACTAGTCTGAAACAGAAACACATAATTTGTGATACAAACAGATGGGTAGGACTAGTAGAACTCCTATATTTGTTACAAGCAATGGCAAACAAGAGCAACACTGTTAAATAAGTTTCACTAACACAGTGAACTTATATTCAAAGATAAATACTTTCATTCCCCAATGGTTTCCACAAATTGTCTAAAACGATAAATTTAAATTCAATCAGCATTATAAACAACTAAATTGGACCCTCATATATATAATACTTTGAGAAAACTAAGAAACAAAGAGAAAACCAATTTCAATTACAGTAAAAGGCATAGTTTGGCCTCACCTTTGATGGGCTAGGAGTCTTATCTCCAACAGAGACCTTGGAGTAATCCAAGGTGGTTGAAGCCTTAACTGTTAAGGGTTTAAGAAAATAAACACTCTGAGAGTAAAAGGGTTTGTGGGTTTTGCAAGGAAGAGTGAGGGAAGGGGACGAAGATGTGAAGAATGCTGCAGAAATCGCCATGGATTGCGCAGAAATGGAGGGAGGTAAAGGGTGTGTGTAACTGTGTCTTGTGTTAGTATTGTAATGTATTGACCGACTCCAATGGTTTGTGTCTCACAGTTCCCACAGTTCACACGGTCATACAATGTATCTGTGAAAACAAACTGAACCGTCGTCGTTTTTGTCTTCCCACGTAGAAAATCTAGGACCACCACTTTTTTGGCAAAAAAAAAAAATCTAGGAACATGTTGGGGGTGTTTGGTAGAGGAGTTTGAATAATGTTATTTGAGTGTTTTTGATATACGTGTGGGTGAAAAAGTATGTAGAAATGTGTGAAATGTTTAAAATGCTCAAAAGTGTGTTCAAACACACTTACCAAACACGACCGTAATTTTGTGAGTTTTAAACAGTTCCAAAAGGTGAAAAATTTGTGAGTTGATGTGAAAGTGATAAATATAGTATGCAACATATGATGGTTATCTAGGAACACGTACTTTTGTGTCCCAAATATGGGAAAGTGGCGAGTCTATGCGAAAGTGATACATATAGTCTACAACATATGATAATTGTAGAAAAATGTGTAGTCCTAAAATTACTTATTTTTTTCCATAACTTTGATGTGAAAAATTGTGAGTAACGAAGAAAAAATAATAGGTTTATATGAAAGTGATAAGAAATTATTCAACTGTTCACTAAGTAAAACTATTTTCTGCATTAAGTAAAACTGTTCATTGTTTTCTCATTAAAATTGCTCACTATTTTCTGCATAAACTATTTCTAGTTATGATTCTAAATTAGCTTTTAAATAAAAATATATCTTAAGTGGAAGCAAATCTATGAATAAGAAATTTATGAGTAAACTTTTGTTAGGAATAATGGTGTTTGTTATTCTTAGTGAGCGTTTGGATAGAGATTATCCATGGCTGCGTTTTCAATTTCACGTGTTTTCCCTTTTTTTTCTTTTTTTTTTTTCAGCTGCAACTGTTGACTTGGTCTTTTGTGAACAGTGCATTCGTGCACTGTTTACGGACCCACAAATTCCACCTTTCAGCAACTTTTTCATTAAAAATGGGTCCCACATCACTATTCACACATTTAAAAATTATTTTGCTACAGTATTTTCAGTTTTCAGTTTTTAGTTTCAGCAAATAAGATGTATCCAAACGGATCTCTTTGAAATGCAAGCTACCGACCTTGGCTCTTCCTTTTTTCATCCATTTTCAGCTCCAATCTCACTCTCTCATTTCTCAAAACTTGATTATGTTTATTACTCAATTCATAATTGTATTGAGAATAAATTTATAATATGTATGCAGACATTTGAAAAGTTTGAAAAATCAAAATTTTAAACATGGAGTATGTGTTTCAAGAAGCTTTTAGTCACTGCGTTTTAAACAATATATACAACCCAAATTTGGATCTCGTTTTTCGATGCTTGGATGAATGCAAAAACAAAGAATCATAAGGTATCCGTGTTCAGGGACCTTGCTTAGAAGAATGTTACACAATGCACGTTGGGAAGCACCATTAGATTTAGCAGGTACTCTCTCTCTCTCTCTCTCTCTCTCTCTCTCTCTCTCTCTCTCTCTCATAGAAACTAAATTTGACCCTACTGGAAAAATTCCATAATTATCTCAATTGTGCTTGATTTTACTCTATGGTAGTGTGTGAAGGTGGTAGGTTAGAAAAAAAAAAAAGTCACAGAGAGTAACAAATCCCCCAAAAAAAGAAGCACCTAAATCTAGGAAATGATAATAAAATAAGGAGTAAGTTAAGTGCCACAAGGTCCACAACGATTTCTACTACTTTTGCCACAATTTGCTTACGTGGCAAGTTATAAGTAGTGGAAATAAAATAGTGAGTTTATGATTCCACCACTCACAAGTCACCATACGATAAAATTGTGGAATTAGTTATGATACCAGACTTACTCTAAAATAAGGGTAGTGTCAACGAGCACCGCACGGTGCCCGTTAATAAATAATTTTATGTCAATAAAGTTAACTTTTTGACAGATTTTTTATCAATTTTATAGGACGTAGAGCTAATGAAGCCAACTTTTTGAGTTTTACTTGTCATTTCAGTATTATTTTAAGTCATTTTATCAATTTATACAAATTTTTTATTAAGTGAACCGACAATAATTCATCTTTAATGGACACGGTGACAAGCCACTAAGATTGTGTATGTACCTTTTGACCACCATGCTAGGTACCCACTCTTCACTCATGTCACCTTAGATGGTACAATGAACCCATACTTCAAAAGCATAAAAGAAAATAAATTATATCAAAACTTTATCTCCCTAGTATTTAAAACGCGAAAAAATTATGTTAAAAGAATAATAACATCAACAGAAAAAATGCAGCAAAGATTCAATACAAAAAAAAAATATATATTTATATATATATATATATTTATATATATATTTATATCAACAACTACATAGTTAAAAAAAATAACATCGATGAAAAGGAAAATGAGATGAATAAGAACTTTTTTTTTGTAAGTTCAACATATATTAAACACAATCTACATTTTGTATTGTACAATTTTTTTTCTTCTTTTGGCTTTTTTTTTTAATAAAATAATTTGTTTCAATCATGATGGTTTGTAGGTACTATGAACTCCTCTTATTTTGCACAATCGAGAAAAATAATAATCATGACATGTAGGAGAAATCAAAATTTTGTAAGCAATCTCGATGCTCCTGCAATTCAAGAAAAAAGTAAGGCCACTACATTTCGACAAAAGACCCACACCCAAGTTCCATAGTTTTGGGTCTGCTATCCTGGTCATAATTTTCCTACCCCAAAGGTAAAAGCCCTTCACTTTTTGGCCGGTTGTGGGCGAAGAGGGATTCGAACCCCCGACACTGTGGTTCATAGCCACGTGCTCTAATCCTTTGAGCTACAAGCCCCACCCTGTCTCCACTAGATCTGTTCCCGAGAGTACCCTTAAAAAAAAGAACATTTCCTCTCCCCAGCCATTTTGGGTATTTTTGCTAACTTGGAGTTGAAAAGGGGTAGTGTGTTGGATAGGGAAAATTATAGAATGCTCCGGAGTACCGTAAATGCGTACTCCCCACTCTTATATGAATTGTGGGTCCTACCATAAATTTAATTAATGGGACTCACAGACATGTGAGATGAGGGAGTATGCATTTATGGTACTTTGGAAGTACTTAATAATTACCTGTTGGATAGAGACATGAATATGAGTTATTGAGCATAAAATAGAAGTAATTTACTACTAAATAACTTTAATAATTAATGTTGATAATTTTCAAAGAGAGGGCTTTGTAGAAAGAGAAGTTGTTTTATTGACAATTGTGCCATCTTTTTAGTGTAATGTTAGTAAGTTTTTTATAAAGTTACATTTTTCTTATATTAATAAAGTATTGTGTGTGTATTCATAATATAAGTGAAGAATTTACTTATATCTGTTTCATCTTTAAGCCATTCAAAACATATAGAAGATGAATCGTTTGTAAGGAGCACTAAAAACAAATTCCAATCACACTTTTAATTATTTACAATATATCTCACCTTATATAATAATTGAATATAAAAACATTATGTTTCCTTAAAAAAATTATATAAAAATTACAAAATTTAAAACACTTTCAAATAATAAATATAGATAACTTAATTTAGAAAATCTAATATACCAACTATATTTTGTTAGAAAATAATCACTTCATTTTGAGATTTGTTTGAGACTAACACTTATAAGTCTGATTTACTATTTTCATTTTTTACTTAACAAAACAAACAAATTGTCAAATTTCTCAGTGCATCGCATGAGTCTGTAACTAGTAATATATAAAAATTAAAGTATAGCATTAAATGTTGTTATGTTCCTACCACATTATCGTCCATATCCATATCCATATCATCATTTTTCCTATCAATTTATGTTGCGAAATGCTAACGGATGCCCTTATGGTAATTGTTAATAATCAATTTAAAGAAAGTTTTTATAGGAAAAAAAAAACAATTAATATTTTAACAGCTTTTTCCATTTCTCATAAAAGTGGTGTCAAAACTTTCATAAAATGGATTATTAATCATTACCCTAAGAGCACCCATTAGCATGACCCATTTATGTTTACAATATTTATTATATTCGAACAACTTTTTTTTTTTTTTTTGAGAAGCATTATATCTAAACAACTATTCGGCTACTTTTGCCCACAATTAAAAATCTATACATGCAATTACTCTTTCTTTCTTGGTTGACTCTCCGTATGCTGGCCATCTCTCAAAGTTTGTTTGTCTTCTTCAATTAATTAGATTTTTTCACATTGGAGGCCTTCAATTAATAGTTTAATGGTTCTTATGGTATCTCCCCAAATTCGATTATCCACATATGATGTTGTACCTCTTCTTTTATTGAGTTGCTAACCTGTGCATTACATCAAATAGTTAGCAAATGTTAAATATATTCACTTTATTCAATCATATAATGAATTAAAAACGAATGAAAATGAGTAATTTTAGTTAAAAAAAAAAGGTTGAAAATAATGGGTTTTAGTTAGCTCAACCAGTAAAGTCTCTAATGGTTGAATAAGAGATCTGATGTTCAATTTTCGCCTACACCAAAAACCAATTGGTATCTTGGTCTAATGATCGATAAAGAGCTATCATCATAAACAGACGTCATATGTTGAAACTTTCTCAAAGAAAAAAAATTTTGAAAAAATATATAAAAAATTGGTCATACATATATACAATTTTTAATCTCAAGTATAATTTGAGAATGAACTTATAAGACAAAACAAAAATACACACATCTTGAGGAAAAAAAATTTCTTTTTTATAGGATGAAACAAAAACACATCATTTATGTTTATACCATGCTATTCACATTAGTGCTCTAGTTGTTCTTTCGGGAAACCTAGAGTTTCAATGAGAAGGTTGGGCGATTTAACACCAAAGTTTCAATCTTTCCTTCTATTCACTTCAATTCCATCTCTCCCGTTTAATCTTTAGAAGACTACCTAAACTACCATCTTCTTTCTCTAACAAACAATGATATAATTCTTTGTATTTTGATATGAATTTTGGATTTGAATTGATCAGTCCATACAGGAGGAAGCCACTTTAAATAGCACCAAAATAGGGAGGTTAACATCAATCATTACTATTGTATCATGTAATTAATGAATACAAATCTTCTGTACCATTTTTTCTGTACCACTTTATATTCCATCAATTGCAACTTGTCATATATTGATTTTTTTTTCCCATTTTAAACTTCTGTTATTTTATAAGGAAAGTAAAATCAATACATGACAAGTTGTGATTAGTGGAACATAGAGTAATATACAACAAATGGTACAGAGGATATGTATTCGTAATTAATAGTAGCCAAAATAACATGGATAATCGATGGAATATGATATATATACATAGAAGTGAAATACAAATCTCAAATTTCTAAATGGTGGAAGAAAATATTGGTGTTTGGATTTTATTGCATATATACAGCATCAAAAGAACTCTGCCAGTGGTTGGAGATGTTTGGTTCGCGTTCCGATGGTTCCTTGAATTCCCATTTATGGCACGTATCAGATGCAACCCTCCCCCATCAACCTGTTGAAACCATTTCAACCAAGCCCATATACATCATAAGCATTCTATACCTTAGCTTTTATATATCTCTACTGCCCATGGTACAAAATTTTCATCTGTGAGTGACAGAAATGAAACCAAAAAAAAAAAAAAAAAAACACCTATACTATTTTGGACAAAAAAAAAAATTATATATGATAAAATTTTAATCTATAACACTCGCATAAAGGTTGTAATTAAGGCGTGGCCTCTAATACCATAAAATAATAAAAAATATTATTGAATTGTTGTAGGTAAAACTAGGTTAGGTATAAGGCTCAATGTTTATAATGAGAATAATTCTGAATTAACCTTGGCTACATGTATTAAAGTTAAGATCATAGAATAACTGGGATTTAAGACTATAATAATTCAACTGGCTTTTGGACCTTGGGCTGTATTTCTAATGCTATCAAATAAATAAATGATACACGTCGTTCTCTTGTTTCTAAAAAAAAAAAAATCTTTCTCGCATCTATTGATTAAAAATTGTTTCAGCCTGTGATCATAAGAGTTAGTGAGAGTTAGTGCTTACTATCAACTCAAAAAAAGAGAGAGTTAGTGCTTACTGGTAATCTATATATCTATATATATAATAATAGGTAAAGCAGAGAGAAAATTCAATTAAATTTCAAATTGGAATTCAATTAGAGTCTAATTTTGCGTCATGTATCTCATTTAATCTAAATTTTAGAATTTTGTGTTAAGTGAGTTAATTTAGTGTAAAAATTGAATTCCAATTAGAGTTTAATTTTGCGCCACGTGTTACATCTAATCTAAATTTTTAAATTTTTGTGCCAAATTAGTTAATTTAATGTAAAAAATGAGAAGTCCAATATAATAAACCATAAAAAACATAATCATCTAACTAAAAAAAATTCAAATTTATAAGTCATCTATATATATATATATATATATATATATATATTAGGATAAACTACATATTTGGTCTCTAATCTTTATACCATATTTTAATTTAGTCCATAACCTTTTAATTGTGTCAATTTGGTCTTTAACTTTTCAATGTCGTGTCAATTTAGTCAATTCCGTTATATCTTATATAAAAATTGCTAACATGGCAAACGACCACAATAAAATTTAAGTTTATTGTCATATCAACATAAGCTAATTTTTTTGTTTTGGCCATTAGACATGTCATCAATTTTCATCCAAAAGATAACAGTATGGACTAAATTGACACGGTACTGAAAGGTTAGGGACCAAATTGACACAATTAAATGGTTAGGGATCAAATTGAAATATAGTGTATAAGATAGGAACTAAATACGTAGTTTACCCTATATATTAATAGGTAAAGCTTAGGGAAAATTGAATTAAAATTTGAAATTATAATCCAATTTTGTGCTATGTGTCTAAATTTATGTGGGAATAATAGGTGAAGCTGAGAGAAACTCAAATTAGAATTCTAAATTAGAGTTCCAATTTTGCACCATGTGTCCTAAATTATTTATTCTTTAAGAGTTTTATTTCTTAATTTTAAAATCAAATGTGGGATCACATCATAAATATTCATCCAAGTAAGTTATTAAGTACAAAAACCAAAGAGTCTAGAATAAATGAATCGTAAAAAAAAAAAAAAAAAAGTGCTTCACAATAATTTAAAAAAAAAACATGGACAATTTACATTTTATACCTAATAATATCCTTACAAATTTTTTTAAAAAGTTAACGAAATATAAAAATGACTATCAATAGTATTTAAATTATATATATAGGAATTATATTATGCACCTTATTGTATGTCTTTAAGTGTATTCATGCATATGCATGGAGTTACAAGCTAGTAATTAAATAACGTTGAAAGTTTTATAACTCAGTAATATTAAGTTTATTGACTAGTCTATTTTATGAGGATAAAAAAAATTCAAATCTTCCTTCTTACTTGTTGAAGCAATTGAATTATTGGTATTAAGTAATTCCCTTTATAATTCAATTGTTTGAATCATTTCCTTTCTAAACCTCCAAACACTTTGTGCATGAGAAGATGTTGATTAAGCTATAAGGCTTTTGGCACCCTTTCACTTATTATAACAATTGAATTATGGCGTAAATGCACTTTTAGTCCCTATATTTTGGCTTTTTTCCTTTTTTTTTTTTTGAAAAGGGCTTTTTTCCATTTTGGTCCTTACATTTTCATTTTACCACTTTTAGTCCCTAAACCAATTAACATGTGACATTTAAGTTCTTACTGTCACCTAACTAACAGAAAAAGCTGACGTGGCTGACGGCACATTAAAATAATAATTAAAAAAAAATCTATTTTGGCATAAAAAAATGCTACATCAACATCTAAATTTAAAAAAAAAATTATTAATTTTAATTAAATAAAAAAAATTAAAAACAAGAACATCAAACCCAGAAATAAACCTAGCAACGACATCAAACCCAGAATCAAAGAGCAAACCCAGAATATGAGAACATGAACATCAAAGAACATGAACATCCAACCTACAGGGGAAAAAAAAAAAAAAACATGAACATCACCAAATCAAAGAGCATGAACAAGAGCAAACACAGGAAAACAACAACAACTCCATACTTACTGAATCAACATATCTCCAGTTCAAATATTGCCAATGCAAAATTATAGCCTTAATAATTCTTATTGAACAAATTTTCTTTTACTGTTTTTTTCTTAGCCACCAAACAGCAGCATAACATAGAAAACCCAACAGAACATATCAAAAATAACAACTAATAACTTCGTTGGCATTGATTTGCAAAACAAATTTCTGAACCAAACTCCACAATCCACATAATTAAAAACACTAACAATAATAATAATAATAGTAAAGACAGAACAGAAACAAAACTCAAATTAAAAACTCTCTTTGTCTCTATCTCTAAAAAAAGTCTGAAACTTTTCAAAAACCCTAATTGAAAATGAAAGAAGCAAAAGGGTCTCTCTCTGTCACACTCACTTGGGAGTGGGAGTGGTGCCAAGGAGGCTGGCATTTTGGAGCTCAATTTCGGTGAGTTGTTGATTGCGGTCCATCTCGATGATGAGTGGCACAGCCAGGATCAGGAAGGTGGTGCCGGCGATCCACGCCGCCTTGCCAGTGCTACGGAGGAGCTTCTTGGACATGATAGCGGCTTTGGAGGCAGCGCGCTTGGCGTGGATGACGATGGACGATTGGGACACATTGCGGTGATGTTCATGTTTTTTTTTTTTTTTTTTTGCCTGTAGGTTTGATGTTCATGTTCTTTTATTCTGGGTTTGCTCTTTGATTCTGAGTTTGATGTCGTTGTTGGGTTTTTTTCTGGGTTTGATGTTCTTGCTTTTAATTTTTTTATTTAATTATTATTATTATTTTTAATTTAGATGCTGATATGGCATTTTTTAATACCAAAATAGATTTTTTAATTATTATTTTAATGTGCTGTTAGTTGCGTCAGCTTTTTCTGTTAGTTGGGTGATGGTAAGGACTTAAATGTCACACGTTAATTGGTTTAGGGACTAAAAGTGGTAAAATAAAAATGTAGAGACCAAAATGGAAAAAAGCCAAAATGTAAGAACTAAAAGTGCATTTACGCCTTAAATTATATAAGGTTCCTGGCCTTAAAATATTTAGTATTTTAAAAAAAAAAATATATATATAAAAAACAATTAAATTAAAACAGTAAAAAAAAGAAAAAAAAGAAAAAAAAATCAGCAGATGTGTTACTTTTTATATTTTTGAGAAAAATGTAAGGAAGTTTTATTAGTGTAAATCAATTTGGAATACATTCTTGAAATCAAATGTTAGTTCTTCTATCAAACATCTAACCTTATTACAGATGAAACTGCTCTTCTTACGTGAGTATGGACTAAACAATTGCCCTCCGTTTTAACATGGTTGAAAATAAACCAAAAACCAAAAGTTGAAGATGTGTTGTTAGGTACAAAGGAAAATAATAATCCTATAAAACAACTACAGAGGATTTGTTAGGCAAGAAGATTAGTGGATCAAATAAACCTGGGTATTGTACAGTAGGATTCACTTTGGTTGTTCTAAGAATCAACTAGAACTAGATTGATTGATTTTAAGAATCAATTAGAACTAGATTGATTGATTTCCCTCAAAAGAAACATGTCCAACTCCACAATTGGAAAAACAAAATAAAATTGTATTTAATTGTTGTCCCTTACAAAAATGCCATCTGGACTTTGCCGTTGACTGAGTCTTAGCTCTTAAGTCATAACTCATAAGCAACATGCCAAATTAGGCAAAGTGGACTAATAAAAGTGCCCTTACTTAAAATATATATTAACAAACACCATAATCCTTTTTTATTGGGGTAATTACACATCATAATCCACTTAAGAAGGTGTCAAACATACTTGTATCAATAATTCACTTTTGGTCAAATTAAGCAACTCAGGCAAAACTTCCTTATATAATGGACTACTTTTCTAAATTTTGCACACCTGTTCTCCTTTTTTTTCAAAACAATTATGCTTTTTTTTTTTTAATTCTAATCTTCTGGATCTTTTGATAGACTGATGTCCACAAAACACCCGTAAAAGTACACACACAGAAGATCTTATATCTATCTACTAAATCTAAAATTTAAAAAATGTTAGAAAAATTATACAAAAATTAATACACTTTAATACAAAAATAAAACAAAAAATATAATGGGAAAAAAAATAGTGATAGAGAGGGACACAATGGTCCATAAAAGAAGTACAAATAGATTGGTTAAAAGAGACCATCAAAAAATGTTAGAGACAATTTTTTTTTTTAATTTTTTATATTTTGTTGAGATAACAAGTTAGGATTAATGAAACGTTATTTTTACATAGATCAATCATAATTTTTTTTTTATACACAAATTATAATATATAAAACATTATATGATGAATTGGTGTCAATGAACCTATCACTCTAGTTAATCCACTCCTCACATCACATGTATATATAAAAATAAACTGTAACACTTTTTTTATTTTTAGGAGAAAATAAACTGTAACTAATGTAACACCACTCTTATATAGACTTACCATATATTATTTTAATGGGTTATGCTAACGAGTACCCTTAGGGCATTGGTTAACAATTAATTTTAGAAAAGTTTTGACATCACTTTTATGAGAAATGAAAAAAACTGTCAAAACATTAATTGTTTTTTTTTTTAATAAAAATTTTCTTTAAATGGATTATTAACTAATGCCCTAAGGGCATTTGTTAGCATTTCCCTATTTTAATTCACCTAATATAACATAGTAGACCATTAAATTTTATTATGCACTAATTAATAAATGTGTATATGGGGTTTAAAAAAAATTGTGCCTAGTAAAAGAGAAGACCCGGACGAAGAACAAACATACATTGTGGTGTTTTGTATACTCCTTACTCTTGATTACCCTTCTCCATCATTCTTATCCTCCTTTAAATGTCACAAAAGTTGTCAAGTGTTTCTTGATGTTCTTTGTGGAATTTAAAAAAAAAAAATTTATTTGTTTGTTTGTTTGTTTGTTTGTTTTAATTTGAAAAGGATGAGTATGTCATTTGCAAATAGTAGATGTATTATTAGGGTACTACATTTACGAATTTCCAATTCTTGGATATCCCCTTATGCTACCAAATCTAGCAACATGCATGATATGAAGAATTTCCACTTCTTGGATATCCCTTAGTTTCTCCAGATCTAGCTACATACATAATAGAAGTATAGTACCGAACATTGAATTGAGATTATGTGTAATATTCTAAGTATTGCACTTGATGCAATTGTTATGAGTGGCTGAGATTTAAATCTCACCCATTAAATATAAAAAAATGAGAAAAAGTAAAAAACTAAGATTAATAAATAATTGTTGTGAGATGGAGGGGGTTAATTGCATCAAATCTCAATCCCTAAACATTTGCACATACGACAAATAGATACGAGAAAATCCCGAAACTTTCGGATATTAAAAAATATCTAATAAGTTTACAAAATAGTGATTATATATATTATTAATGATGTAATTAATATAATACCACTTTTATACAGATTTTTCAGATATTTTTTAATACACCAAATATAAAATAATATGGTACCTCATTAAATTCTATTATTATTATTATGCACTAATTAGTAATTATCACATATGCGTTTTTATCCAGAAATAAAATAAAAATAAAATCACATATATATATATATATAGTTGTACGTTGTGTTCCTGGCAAAAAGAAAAAGACCCGTACGAGGAACAAACATGTACACATACATGTTTTGTACGCTCCTATAGTACCTTTGTCCTTCATTTTAAATTTGAAACAGTCTCTCTCTCTCTCTCTCTCTCTGTCTTTATCTGTCTTTCTGTCTTGTCACTCTTTCTCTCTCTGCCCCCAAATATCAGAAGCCCCGCGCTTCTCTCTCTCTCTCTCTCTCTCTCTCTCTATATATATATATATCACGCTTTCCTTGGTTTTCTGGTCTTGGGTTTTTGCGTTG
>JARYZH020001301.1:0-33261 GCA_030021035.2 Notholithocarpus densiflorus
TAGGTTGAACCTCTCTAAAAAAAAAAAAAAAAAAAAAAAAAAAAAAAAAAAAAAACTCCTTTATATATATACACACACACACACACACATTTTGTCCTTTTTGGTAATTTACCACTCAAACCACCACTTTTATAAGTGCTAGCCAAACATTCAACTTTTTCAAAAAACACTTTTTAACAGTTTTTACCAAACATTCAACTTTTTCAAAAAGCCCAATTTCATATTGCATTTTTTGAAAACCCCACTTTTTCAAAAAGTCTAGTTTCAAAAAGCTAAACCAAACTCACCCTCAGTAACAAAAACCCGCATAGGCATAGAATAGTGTAGGATCGAGTAAAATGAGTTGAAAGTATTTTATCATTCCTAATGAGATGATTTCAATATTGATGAGTTAGAGATAACAAAAAAAAAAAAAATAGAAGGGTGCCTTTAGAAGGAGAGAGAGAGATAACAAAAAAAAAATTAAATTTTATATAAAAATAATTTATACACACATACATATTCGGGAAAGGTGAGCAATTAGTAATATCCATCCCGGTCCTATAAGGCTATATAACCTCTTCGAGGTGAGAAAAATTCATGCAGGGGGAATCTAACCCTTGGCAGGAGATAATATGAGTCAACTATACAAAACAAACAAATTTTCCAACTATAGAACCAGTTTTTTGTAGTGACTGAACCAAAGAAAGAAAATATTCAATAATATGCATGCTATAAACTCCAGAAGAGGATAGTGTTCCCTGAAAATTAATCCAAACCTCTTTAAAATTCAGAAGAAAAATCAAGAAGCAATTACAAATAGAAAAAAAAATATCAGTGGAATCATCCAGTAGTCAAATACTACGAGAAAAATAGCGAAGTCAACAAATTAACAAACTTGAAAGTTTTTAGACGAGGGAGTGAGAAGTAAAACTGTAAAAGTAAAGCCATGTACGTACTTCACTCGCTTCCACTTGAAAAAAGACAACAACAAATCTGCATAGTATCACAAGGATATAATATCACTAATGATGAAATCTGAAAATTAGATTTAAAGAAAGAAATTGAAACTTATCAAGTGTATTACGATTATCAAAAGTAATAATAATAATTTAGTGTATTACATGTTCCTTTTAAAAAAAAAAGTGCATTACATGTTGGCCTCAACGGCAATTCAGTGAAGGTGGTGATTATGTGTGTGTTTGGCATGGATGAAATTTGTCAACTTATTTTACTATTCAGCTTATTTTTACTACTATTCATAGGTCGTACTGCACTTTTTGGTACTATTCATAGGTCTCACTGTACTATTTTAGCTAACTTTTACCTTTATCTACAGCACTTTCAACAAAAAGTTTTCAGTTTCAGTGAAATAAACAGATCTTAAATAGACCCTACATATACTGATTTACCTGTTTTTGTAAAAATATAAGCTCAAGGTTCAAACCATATCATGTCTAGGTTTAGGGCCTGTTGGATGGAGGGAGGAAGGGGAAGAGTGGAAAAAAGTAGAGTAAAGTTGGCTGAAAATAAGCTATTTTTGGGCTAAATCTACTCTACTTCCCCTCCCTTCCCCTCAAATTCTCAATCCAAATGAACCATTAGTGTATCAGTATATTGTACTAGACTATACTATTGTTGTACCATGTAATGTACTTGTGTACCATTAGAACTATTATATATATCTATATAAATGACTCCTATTCCTATTTACATTTTATACACACCTATTTGGAACCCTTCCTAACTACAATAAGCTAAAAGCATTTTCTTTATTTATTTTTATGTGTCTACTTTGTTCATCTTCACTAAGAGCATTCTCATTATAGATGGTAAATTTTTTAGCATTTAGCATCTCAAAATGCCACTTTATCAATTTTAATAACTCATTTTACAATATAGCTAACATCAAAAGGTTCTATATTTTTTCCCACTTCATTTAAATATTCTTTTTTTATTATTTCTTTATTCTTCAATATATATTTCTTTTTCTCTCTTCCTCTCTGTCTCTCTCAACCCAGCAAACTCACGCAGACCATCTCAACCCAGCAAACCCATATCCACCACCACCGGGAAAAAAACACCAGCCACCCATACCCACCTGTCTATCCAACAAACTCACACTCTTCCATCTTAACCCAGCGAATCACACCCACACCCACACCCACACCCACTGCCACCAGCCACCGCCGGCCACACCCACAACAATCACTACCACCATCACCATCACCCACAACCACAACCACCAAAATCACAAGCCCAAAACCACAATAGCATCCACCAATCAGAAAAACAAAAACAAAAACAAAAACACCAAACAAAAACATCAGATATATGCATGGCAACACTGAACGACAATCAAACAAAAACAACAACACAGAGGAAAACCAACATTGAACCCAAACCCAAACCCACATCGACGATCAACACACGACAAAACACCCAACGACAATCAACACACGGCAACATACAGAGGAAAAATCTTCGAACGGAGTCAATTCGAGAGCAGGATCTGCATGCCGATCTCCACACTGGTGCTGATTTAGAGCAAAAAAAAAAAGAAAAAGAAAAAAAGAAGAAGAAGCTTGATGTGAGAAAGAGGGAGACGGAGAGTAGGATCTGCATGCTGATCTCCACCCCAGTGCTGATTTGGAGCAGAAAAAAAGAAAAAGAAAAAAAGAAGAAGCTTGATGTGAGAAAGAGGGAGACAGAATGATTTGGAGCAGAAAAAGAAAAGAAAAGAAAGAAGAAGCTTGATGTGAAAAGGAGGGAGACAGAGAGGTAGAGAAAAAGAGAGAAAATGTATAGAGATCAGAGAGAAAGAGAGACAGAGAAAGGGCAGAGAGAATGAGAGATTAGAGGAAAGAGAAAGTATTAAAAAATTATACCATCTTGCTACAGTGCACTCTCATTTTTGAGAATGCTGTAGCAAGATGTCAAAATTAATAGCATTTAGCATTCTTGATGAGAATGCTTTAAAAGAATCAATTTCGTACGGGAGGTCGTTTCAGTTTAGCCAAAGAAACAAAATATTTCACGTTTTAATTGATACCAGTGTACGGATTACTGTTATTTATATATTTTTATACATAAATATATGTTTATATTTATTTATGTAAGTATGAATTTATGAAATTTTTTATGTTTATTAACATAAAAATTTAAAATCTACATATTTTATAAGCCTACATATTAGCCTAATTACATTAATTAATATATTAGCTTAAATAACATGTTTTTTAATGATTTTTTTTTAAAAATATTAATATTTTTAAATTTTTTATTATATTGGCTAAAATGCCATTACCGACTGAAACAACCAAAATATCCCTAATGTAGACCGATACAACCCATTTTTTTTTTTTTTTTTAACGGTACATTTAGAAGGAGTACCTGTCGGCACGGCTGATACTAGTATGGTATTTACTTTCCTAATCTTCACCCTCATTAGTGCACTAAGCTTTGCAAAGCTTTTGGCTATGGTATTAAGCAAAAGGGTTACTGATGTTACGATGGTTTTACTAAAAGACATCTCCCATCCATCATGTAGTCTTTTGGGAACCAAAAAAAAAAAAATTGTACATCTTATTTAACTCGTCAAATATATCCTTGCTTTACTCTTGTTAATCCATTTATTGACCTCTTTCCTAAGTCCTTGCCCTTGATGAAGTTGGATAACTATACAAATTAGTGTCTGTTTGGAATAGCTTGTTTAGCTGAAACTGAAAACTTTTTGCTGAAAGTGTAGACAAAAAGTTAAAAAATAATCTAAATAGTACAGTGGGATTCATGAATAGTATCAAAAAGTGCAGTGAGACCTATGAATAGTAGCAAAAATAAGCTGAAAAATTTAGCTCATCCCAAATGTACACAAAATGAGTGTGATCCAAATTGTACATAATTTTGTTTTCCATGAACATAACATTGCACATTGAAAATACCTTAGAGCATTGCATTTCCTCCCATAATTAGTTGATTGATATTTTTACTCTCATCGACTAGAACACTTTCGTGATCCTGTATCCAAACTCAAGTTTGTCTCTTATAACCCAACATGAGTTTGAGGAAGGTTACTAGGATATAGGCCCAAGGGCCATACATATCATCTCAAGGTTTAGCGTGTCAGTACACTATACTAGACCTTACTACCTTTGTATTGTGTGATGTACTTATATACTATTAAACCTATTCTATATGTCTATGTAAAGGCCTCCTACCTATAATTTACACACACAATACAAACGAATTTTATTCCTCTCTGTTTTGAGGGTGGAATGGAATGACCTTCATAATTTATCCTTCTTTTTTTAACAAAAAAAGAGGGTTAGCTAAGCTAATTAGTCCCCGAGTAGGCGTTTAGGTTAAGACTCGGGGACTAACCGTTATGAATGTTTATGAAGGTTGACCCACAAGCCAACCTTCATAATTTATCATTCCCTTTTTTATAGATGTTTATGCACCTATTCATGGAGATCCACAACTCTTAGAAGAGTTGTCTGTTTTCAAGACTTGCAATACATCACCAAATAAAACAACTGTATTTTGAAATAAACCATCTTTTCAAGGGGGCAAAAGATACATAAAAATGTACTATTTTATGGTGTTATCGTCCCATGCACTTACATTATGCTCCAAATATGCCGTTGCCTATTTGACAATGAAACGTAAAACAAATTATGTGAATCAATATTTGAGGTGAGTTTCTCCTTTTTATTTATTTATTTTATTTTTTGAGAATCTTGAGGTGACTTTCTACCAAATCATCAACAAGGTCAAAGCTAAACTATAATCATGAAATATGTATTTATCACAAAACCTCACATGCACTTATATAAATACCTTTGATCTGGAGGAAGATCGTCCATGTCTTTGAGCACTAGGATAATAGCTTGGTTGTGGAGACACATTTGGGAACTGCGAAGATGCAATTTGTTTTTCCACTTTTACTTGGTTGAATATGGCAGTAAATCCTTCTCCAGATTTGGGGTCCAATTCATCCCAAGCTCCGAATTTGGGTACTGAGGCTGCTCTATGATGCTGTTCACCCCCATAAAATCCAGAAAATCAGTAGTTTCATGTAGCACTTAACAAAATGATTTCCAAATTTTTGAGGAATCCATACATTGGTCATTCTAGCATGTTACTTGGACCATCTACTATTGTCTTGCTAACATAAAAGACACATGTCAAACTTAATGCTAAAGGCATTATCTTAATCCAATTAAGTATCATGCAAGTCCTTTTTTTCTTCCCTTATTTCACAATAGGATTAGGATCTGTGAATTGCTATATATTGAGCTCTTTACTGACTTGTCTTAGAATTTTAAAATAGAAGACTTACAGTTTCAACAGAGGGATGACTTCCACTTATTTTTCTAGCATGTCCAGGTATTGACAGAGAGAAGGTATTACTTCTTTCTGCCAAACTCTTCTTCTTGTGATCAGACCCCACACGTCGGTGATTAGGCTGCATGATTGAATGACCAGAGTTGCTTTTATCACTGCCGGATTCTGATGTGATGCTCTTTTGGCTCCCACTTTTTGGTTGATTGACTGTGTTCCTCTGGTGAGCATGATGCCTTGTATGTCCCTCAATGTGGTGTTTTCCTACAGATGAATTTGACTTATTGGAATTGACATGGAGAGGATCCTGAAATGCATGGTAATCAGCATTAATTTCTGAGCCCCCTGTCATGTACATGAAGGCCTCTGGATTCTCCTCTGGATCATTTGGGTTCATCTTCACACTAGATTTCTCTTTGCGCACATTGTCAAAGTAAGCGGTGTAAGGAATATTATCGTTGTCCCAGCTACCAAATTTTGGGACATGGGAGTTTTTCTGCAGCCAAGGCACTGTATGAGGATAGTTCTTAATAAGAACAGTTAATTGTGCATGTAACAGAGAATAAAAGGAAATCAAACCAAAACATTACGCGAACTCAATTGTTGTGCAAAAGTTCTTGAAATGTCTGGATATGTTGTCAGCTGTTCAACACATGTACTCAGGAGGTACACCCTCGCCTTCTTAATGAACAATTGTAATGTATCTGTGGGACTATCTATGAGTTTTGGACTTCCAGCTATGTTACTTGTTTAAGATTTAGAGCTTAATAATTTGTCTCACCTGTAAAAGTGGGTGGCTGCAACAACTTTCATGACAACAATTAAAAAAAGCGTTAACTAAAATGTAACCAATCCCTTATAAGTCCATTTTCTAGTTGCATCTAGTGATCAAATTACAAAGCAAACCAGCTCAATCACTCAAAATCCATAAACAAAGTAGTGTCTTGGAAGAAATGACAACTTTCTAAGCCATAAATCCAAAAAGAGTGCAACAAAAGCATGAAGAGACACAATCAAGAACTAACAAAGGACCAAAAACCAGGCAAAAAACAAGTCAACGCTATCATCTGTTAACAAAAAGAAAACTAGCTACAGTTAAATCTTAAATACTAATCAAACCGCTAATGATAAGGACTTTGATAAGAACAAAATTGATATGAAGTACACTCACAGCCATTAATTAGATGCGTTATAATCTTTGTAGGTCTGAATTTTGGAACAAAATCCTTGATGAAGTTACGATTATTAGTATTTGGACCAATATTCGAGCTTGCTTTGACCCATGGAGATCCCAAGGAGCTGGCTTATTGAGACGCTAATTTGATTGCTACAATGTTTCCAAAGCCAATAAAATATAAAAAAAGTTAAAAATCTATCTCAGTCTCAAACACGGCAATATAGCATTTGTTTTTTTTGTTCAAAAAATTAGATGCTAATTTCTCCTTTGATTGGATGAGCTAGGCATTTTGTCACCCTCTCTGTCACGTTCTCTCTTCTTCTTGCAAGTCCTTTAAATGAACTTTATGTATATGTGACACGTATAGACTTTTTCACTTTCCGGTTCTCGTTGTCAGTATTCAACTACTTTTATTTTTTTGGGCTGAATAAACGTCATTTATTGCAAAAAAGAAGGCAACAAGCCAAGACAAAAGAAAACGAAAACTGGGGCCTGGGCCCTTTCCCGTCTCTTTTCAAGGCCTGAGAAACAATAGCTGGGGGATAGAAGATGGGAACAGGCTCAAATCGATTCCAAAAAACAGTGCACAACAGTTTATGTTCTAGACTTCTGGACTTCTTTTCTCTTAAATATACTACCATAGTTTTTAGGGGGAAAATTGTCTAGCATTTGGGTGTTTCAAAACAAAACTACTTTAACGCACTAAAAAATTTACTTTTATCTATTTTAGCATAAAATTTGTGGTGCTAAATTGTAGTGGTGGGTGGATCTATCTGAGAGACGGTGAGAGCGAAGAAGAAGGGGAGAGGAAGAGAGATGAAATGAAGAGAAAAATAATAAAGGCGGAAATCACATTTTCATCCCTACATTTTCAGGCAATTCTCACTTTGGTCCCTAGATTTTATTTTTACCGCTTTTAGTCTCTATTTAGAAAAACGCCATCCATTTTAGTCATTTCCGTCAGTGCCTTAACGGCAAAATCCTAGGTAACAGACGGAACTATTAAAATAATAATAATAAATTTTATTTTGGCATTAAAAAATGCCACGTCGGCATCTAAATTAAAAAAAATTAATTTATTAATTTTAACTAAATAAAAAAAATTAAAAACAGAATTAAAAACCAAAAATCACATGAATTGAGATCTAAGTATGTCTTGAACAAGAACACCAAGAACACAAACCCAGATCTAACGCACAAACCCAGAAAACTACAGAATTCACCTTAAAGCACTCATCACTCACATTAAAACACTCCCTCAAAACCGGACTAGTCTCCTCACTATACGATAAAAACCCCTTCTCCAAACTCAAGAACTCATGAATCGGTGCCTTAACTCTTGGCAGGTCTTTGGGTCCCAACAGACTCGTCCGATCCCACACCGGTTTAACCGAAACCTGAGTCACCCCACGAGTAACATTGAAGAACTGAGTCGCGCCGAGTCCATCACACAACGAGTGGTGTATTGCGGCCTCGAGAGTAAACCCACCACACTTGAACACCGTGACTTGTAGCACACATGGGTTTACAAGCCTCTCTTCCTGATCCGGGTCGGGCACCAACTGCTCGAGAAAGTGGGTATCCAAGTTGTCGTCGAGGTAGTTGAGAGAGTCAAGAGTGGTGTCATCCACGGTGGCGTAGATAAGCAGCACGGTTAGGTTTTTAATACTACAAAAGAGGTGGTTTTGGCGGAGAGTGGCGACGAGAGGGTAGTAGTGGACAAGAGCGGCAGAGAGTGCGGCGGAAATGACTTGGAAAGGGTCGTTAGCGGCGGCGACAGCAGTGGCGGTGTTAAGGTAGGTGCGGAGGTAACGGAAGGTGACTTGGAGGTTGGGGTCAGTGTCGAGATGGGAAAGAGGGAGGGTGTGGTCTTCGTGGAATGGTGGTGTGGTGGGAGATACTAAGGTGGTGTGTGAGATCTTGACTTGCATTGTTGCTGAGGAATTGAGCTGCTAAGTTGTAGTAGCTAGGACTAGAAGGTGAATTCTTTAGTTTTCTGGGTTTGTGTGTTAGATCTGGGTTTGTGTTCTTGTTCAAGACACACTTAGATCTCAATTCATGTGATTTTTGGTTTTTAATTTTTTTTATTTAGTTAAAATTAATAAATTAATTTTTTAATTTAGATGCTGACGTGGCATTTTTTAATGCCAAAATAAAATTTATTATTATTATTTTAATAGTTCCTTCTGCTATCTAGGATTTTGTCGTTAGCGCACTGACGGAAAGGATTAAAATGGATGGCGTTTTTCTAAATTGGGACTAAAAGCGGTAAAAATAAAATATAGGAACCAAAGTGAGAATCGCCTAAAAATGTAGGGACGAAAATGTGATTTTCGCCAATAATAAAATATTAAAGAAATTATAAAAATACTCAAAAATGAAACTACAATAACCATGTAAATATACACGTTTATAAATAATTGATGTAAGTAGTTTTTGGTCTTAAATATATAAATTTGACATTTTTTTAAAAAACTATACACCCACTACGAGAGCTCTTAGGATTGTAAGGCCTTTACATACTTCTTTATATGGGAGATTGGACAATCGTTCCCATCAAACTTGTTCAATGATAGCATCGTGAACTTTGGGGGTAAATAGGTTGAAGTACTTGAGGTAAATAAGGACAATGATTGAGAGTATGAAATTTCTTTTAATAATTCTTCCCTCATTTGCATTTGGTCTTGGACCAAAGTAGTGACAAGGTCTTTTAGTTATTAGAATTGGTATGGTTCATTGTGGAATTGGTCCTTTGAGAAGACAAGCTTGAGAATGTGGATAGTGGGCCAAAATTGGAATCTAATTTCATTTTCCAAACAATATAGTTAGTAGGCTTGGTTCTCAAACTATATTTTTTACTAGCATCTCGAGTCTAAAAGACTCGATTTTAAGCCTATAAATCGAGTCTCAGAGACTCAATTTCCATGTTCTGATGTGGCGTTTCTTCCACGTGGCGTCTACCTGGAAATCGAGTCTCTAAGACTCGATTTATATGCAAAAAAAAAAATTATAATCGTTCATACTCCAACAAAAACACTTTAAACCAATTTTCAGACAAAATCCAAATAAAAAAAATACCCACAGATACCCAAACCAGACCCCTCTCTCCCTTCTCCTCTCTCGTCCCTCTCTCTCCATCTGAAACCCAAAACCCATTGAGCAAAGAAACACTGATCTATGAAAAGTGATATTTGTGATCGATAAGTAGCTAAGACGAACCTGAAGGAAGGAATTGGAGTTGTTCTTGAGAACCAGACCATTGAAGAGACTAGCGGAGGTTGGGTTTTGTTCGCGGTGGTGGCTGGGTTTTGTTTGCGGAGGTTGGAGTTGTTTCACTTGGGTTGTTGAGTTTGTGTTCTGGGGTTTAAGTTTCGGTGGTGGCTTTGTTTTGTTTGCGGTGGTGGCAGCAGCGGCGGATGGTTTGGGTTTTGGATTTTGTTTGGGTATTTTGAGGTTCAATTTGGGTATTTTGAGTTTTAGTATGGGTAATGGATTTTGTTTCAGTTTGGGTTTGAATCTCGGCGGTGGGTGGTGCCAAGTTGATCGGTAGTGGGTGACGCTAGGTTGATCGGCAGTGGGTGGCGGTGGTGGGTGGTCTGGGTTTTGGGGTTTGGAGGCCAAAATTGGGAATTAACAGTGTTTGTGTTTTGATGGTGGCTGATCTGTGTTTATGTTTTGTACTCCAACGCGAAAATTTCATGTTTTCAGTCTAAAAGTTTTACAGATACAAATCGAGTGTTTAAGCGTCGAAATATAAATCGAGTTTCTAACACTCGATTTCCAAGTGGACAAACTGCCAGATCAGAACATGAAAACCGACCATCAAAGACTCGATTTATATGCCCAAAATTGAGTTTTTTAGACTCAAGATGCTAGTAAAAAATATAGTTTGAGAACCAAACCTACTAACTATATTGTTTGGAAAATGAAATTAGATTCCAATTTTGGCCTGGATAGTGTCAGGCTTTAATTTGGGCTTGGTGAAGGATTTGGTGATACCTCTAGGAATGATGGGCTTTGTGGCAAGCTTCTTTCTGGGCTTGTAGAAGGATGTAGGAATAGCCTATGAGACAAGCTCGGTGGTGGACATAAAATTTTAATGTTATGGTAAATGGGTTTGTTGTGGTTCAAAGGTTGGGTTGGGTTACAGTTGGACCCTTGGTATGATCTCAGACTACTTGGAGCTTCAAAATCTGTACTAACTTCTTGTGGATCCCCACAAACTTGATGCCGGTGTAAAAACTGTCTTCAATTTCCCTCTTCATCTCTTGACCAAGTTCTACCTACATTGAATTGGGCCTCTTTGTCTCTTCATTTGATGTATTGGATTATATGCATTTTGTTGGGCCTTATGTAATGACCTTCAATTCATTTTACCAGGCTTCTGGGATATATCACACATTGAGCAGTAAAATAAAGCAAGTGAATGATGCATGCTAAAGCAATGATGACAATAATGGAAAGCTTTTAATATACATATCATGAATAGCCATCAATTTCAATGTGAAACTTAGCCCTCAATGTCCCTGTTGGAGTCACCACTGAGGATCCACTTTCTTTCCCCGCTTGGAAACGTTCGAGAGGAATAGGAAAGAATTGTGTTCATCACATGTGTATATGGAGTCCCCATTTATTTTTTCATGGAAAAATAAGAAAATCATCATGAAGTATCTCTAAATTGAATGACTTGAACATTACATCAATGAATTATAAAGAAAAAAAAAAATTACATGGCTTCCATCGTAGATACAATCTAAGAAAAAGATAATGTACAATGTTTTGGTCCTAGATACATTCTAGAAAAAGAAAAGTACATTAATTTGTTTCCTAACTACAATATAAGAAAAGCCAAAAATAATAAGTACTCCGCCCGCAAACTCAAGATTTGAAATCGAAAACTAGGTTATAGAGATGGGAAAGTACTAGACACTCATTTTGCCTTATTCATAAATTAGTCTTTGAGAAATTGATGGCTATGTCATGTTTGCACTTTCATCCAACTTGTTATATTGCTGTGCGATTCTTGAATATAAATATTATGCTCATGTGATATTTGATATAATCATAAACTTAGATCTAATGAATGATCATATATTATTAGATGTATGATTATGCTAATCAACATATATCATTAAAAATCATAATTTTTTTTTGAGAAACAGCTCGATCCTGGAATTTTATTCAAGTAGCTGGTAAATCAGCATAAAATACAGTAGCAATGTCTAGTGGAACAAATTCCATCCAAACTAATAAAGGAAAAGACAAGCTTTCTCTCCTAGATAAGACGTGTAATCGCATTACCTTGCCTAAAAGTATGAGAGAAAGAGAAACTTTTCAAAGAATTAGATAAAGATAAAGCATCTTTAACAAGATGACCAAAAGCTGAACACAACATATCACACTTACTGAGAGAATTGCCCTTGAATATTGAATGGTTAACTCAGCTAACCTATTAAGGGGTAAAACATCCTCACCTAGTCGAAGTTTATTACATCGAGTCCATAACAACCAAGCCGTGACAACAAATAATTCTACTGTGTGAGGTTGGCTTCGTATTAGAGCTACAAAATCAGAGAAAGAACCATGAGCAGTTATGTCTCGAACCACCCAACTGAAGGCTTGATTTGATTCCACACTGGTTGGCTGGCTTCACATTCCCACAGGGCATGGAGTGTAGTTTTTGGGCCTTTTGAACAAAGAGAGTCGATGTCATCCTGCAGAACCTGTCGCTTCTTTAGATTATGCCCATAATTCAAATTGTCACAAATATCATTTAGCCTATCTTCATCTAGCAACGTTTCAGCAAGGAACACAGCTGCAGGATCTTGTGTAGGATCATCATGTTATATATGTGTAATCATAAAAATTTAAACGTTTATACCTGTTGGAATATTTTAAAAAGATTAGTATCTTTTATTTTAAATCTTAATTAAATGACCTTTTAATTAAATAAATAAAACCAGCTTTTTTATTTTTATTTTTATATCATTTCCGTTTCTTTCTTCTATTAAAATTTGAAATTTAAATCTAATAAAACTTTAGTGACAACTATCAAATTGTCAACCATAAATATTATCAAACGTTGTTCTCTAACGTTCTGATATGAATCCTTATATGAGAATTGTCATTTACTATTGAATTGTTTTTGAATTGATTAGTCAAAGCAATAATTGAATAAAGAGAGAAAAGTTATTTATATTATTTAATCCCATTAAACATGATTTTTACTATATGAATCATTGACCTTTCCTTTCTATATACAGGCCTAGTTGTCCCACAAAAGCAGATGGTGTGTAATTTTTTTTTTTTTTTTTGGCCTTTTATCTTCTCACCCTTGCATGCAACAACAATTTCCAAAAATTCGACTTGGTCATTTTCCTTTTCTTTTAGAAAATATACGTTTTCAATATTCTTTATTTTGGGTTCAAGAAAGTTCTGTTGGAGAACTTTTTATCCAACATTATCCAACAAGTGGTGTAGACTTGTTAAGATATACAGCTTGGTGGTAGAACTTGTTGTATCTTGAGGATAGCACGCAAAATTGTTTAGTCTAATACATCATAAAACTTTGTAGACAACATGTATTGTCTCAAGAGTGATACTTGGTCTGCACCTCAACTTTATCTCCTAAAAACTCATGAAATTGACGGTAATTTTGTTGATAATGCTATGAGATGATTTTAAAGCACGAATGTGGTAATGGTAAATACAATTTTAGTGAAATATGATTATATATATAATGCTTTTATCAGTTTTATATATTATGAGTTGCAGTTTATTTATTATTTTATGTTCTTAGGAATAACAACCTCCATGCACGACCTCTTTCAAGTGATATGATGACAGATTTCCTCTACTGATGTGAATTTCCTTTTTTATGCTTACCTCCTTTAATTAATCTATAGAATTTTCAATTGAATTTTTGAGGTAGTTGTGCATGCCAACCGTGGATTGTATATTGTAGAATGATTTGAGAACAATTGTGTAGTGTAGAGTTAGTTGAATGTGATTTTTTTTTTCTTTTTCTTTTTATTGAATGGATGTTTATAGACTAGAGTTGTTGGGATTAGATGACATGAAGAGAGTAATGTTGCATGAAGTAACTTAGGGCCCGTTTGGTAGAGGAGTTTGAATAATGTTGTTTGCGTGTTTTTGATATATGTGTGAGTAAAAAAATGTGTTAAAATGTGTGTAAAGTTGTTTAAAATGCTTAAAAGCGTGTTCAAACTTGCTCACCAAACAGGGACTTATTGTCTCTCTCAAGATTTTCTCAGTAACAATTCTCTAATTTGATACATGGAATTGGAATCCCCCAATTTGATGAGGGAATTGCGTTTATCAAGGTGAATGGATAAGGGAGTTTGAATTTCCCTCTCTTCAATTCTTCTAGATATTTTTGAACTCATGTTTACCTTCGGACATGTTTGAATTGAAATTCGAGCTAATAAGATCAGGCACCACAGTTCAAATTTGGCAAAATATTGAAACAAAGTGTTGATCGGGTTTTTGTGTAATTTTGGCTCTTAAATCTGATTTTTACATTATTTTTGCTCTTTTTTTTATTTGCTTTAGGATAATTACAAATTTAAATGTCCTTTTTCAGCTACTTAAAGATTAGGGTGTTCTACAAGTAATATTTGAAATTAATTCAAAAATCATAACTATCTTAAAAACTTTATCTGATAACTTTAATTACATTCTTACCTTAAAATTTAAACCAATGTCATTTTTACATATAATTAATTTTTATTAATCCAAATTAAGGAATCAAAATTAATCAATCATAAACACATGATTCAATCCTTAATTAGTAAGACCATTGAAACTCAATGTCGCTTCATATTTTGATTGAGTTGTTTGATTGTATATCGTTATGAACTCAAATGTACCTTAGAATAAAATTTGTGTTCATGGAATGGTCTAAATGATGTTTTTACAATTGAGTGAGATGAAATTATGATTTTGACCTTCAATGAGTGTCCGGATACAAAATAGGATATGTACTGATGGGATTGACGAACTCAACCTCCCTGAACGATCCCATTGAGACCGAGGCCGTCCTCTGAGACGAACTAACCACATGTCCATATCACTGACGAAAGTAACGAAGCCATTCAATGCAGCCAATAATGTCCCGAGCGGTTACAAAACCAACTGTACAAACTATTGGATGCCTCATTAAGGCACACATTACTAAGCATGAGGCGTTACCAAGAGAGACATTAAAGCCACATTAACAACCACAATGGCTAGGGGCTGTGGAAACATATATAAAGCCCTCACAGCACTAATACAAGGTACATAGACACACCTAAAAAGCACTACTAGTTATTCTGATACTCTGTTATTTCCTAAAAGCTTTCTTATACTGACTTTGGCATCGGAGACGTTGTGGCAGACACCACACCGGTGACCACATTAAGGAAGCTATCTTACCATTTTCAGGGTGACACAGACGAGAGCTTGGCTCAATCTGGACGCACTTACAACGACTGACGAATCTGCACTTCATCATGTACAACCATATCATTTTTTTAATATATATTGTTTATACAACTTCAAAAATCTTAGTCACATATGTAGAAATAAAGAACTATGTGTTTTGAATACAATATTAAAATAAGAACTTCTTAAACATAAATATAAATACAAACTTAAACATAAATACATAAATTCATGTGATTTAGATTTTAGATGGTAGAACTAATTTTGCATTTGTATGTGTTCTTCATTTGGAATCAATTTAACATTAACATTTTGTTCTGAATTTTCTGATATGTCCAGGTATGCAAAAAGATCCTCAATGGCTTGGTTGCTTCCAACATTTACAACATTAGAGCCATAAGGCTTTCAACAGAGAAATCATGAAGTCCATAAATAAAGGGTCAACTATTTGACTTTTGGTTTATTTTAGGATTATAAATGTTATTTTGAGCTATGAATCTAAATTTTTATGATGTTATGAAGAAAGGTATTTGTTTATCCTTTGCTATAAGTTTAATTTTTTCCCCTTATTCAAATTGTGTTAATATATATTACTATGATGAAGTATGATTTACTTTTGATTATGTTATATAAAAAAGGAGAGTATTTTTTATGATGCTATAAACAAACAACCAACGCAGTTATGAAACTGTTTAAATGCAAATCTTGTGCTGTTGCATGGGCTACAAGTTAGTACCAGTAAAAGAATGTGCATGCTAGGATAAAGTTGAATTATCTCCATGAATAGAATTAATTTACCCAAAAACTCTAAATATAAGGCATAAAAGAAATTAAGATTCTTATAAAAGAAGAAGAAGAAGAAGAAGAAAGAAATTAAGATTTACAGGATCTACATGACATGCACAAATTCTTTTCATTTTCTAATATGAAAACTTTCTGCATTTTTTATTTTTCAATATGAGTTATTAAATGAATCCTTATATAATAGCTTGTTTTGAGTACTTTTTTTTTTTTCAAAAATCTTAGAGGGTTATGAATGTTGAAGATAAATAACAATATAATATGAATACATTACCTAAACAAAAATTGTATAAACATAAACATAAACATAAACATTTATTATTATTATTTTAACTATGAACCTACAAAAAAATTTATTTTTTTTCTTCAAATATAAATATGAAAGTATAGTGACATTATTACACCAATTTTTGAATTCCTTAGGTTGTTTATACTTTTGTTCTTTTGTTGTCTTTCAATGTATGAATAGTTTCGTTCTTTTGTTGTCATTCAATGTATAAATGAATTCAATACTATATACATAAATATGAAGACAACAAACCTTCAAAGTTTCCAAACTTTAAACAAAATTTCAATTCTTAAAGATATTTGACCTTATTTTGTTATTTTATAATTCTTACTGATGCTTTATTTGATTGTGATTTGGAGTTAGCCATTGGGACCAAAGAATTTAGGTATTCAACAAAGGGGCTCCTTTAGGTTTGTCTTCAACTATTTGAACTCCACAATATTTTCTTTTACTATTATACTTGCAATTAGAGTGCAAATATGATAAAGATATTGTGCAAATATGCCAAATTCTGATGTGATGCTCTTATGGCTCCCACTTTTTGGTTGATCAATTGTGTTCCTCTAGTGAGCATGATGCCTTGTATGTCCCTCAATGTGGTGTTTTCCTACAGATGAATTTGACTTATTGGAATTGACATGGAGAGGATCCTGAAATGCATGGTGATCAACATTAATTTCTGAGCCCCCTGTCATGTACATGAAGGCCTCTGGATTCTCCTTTGGATCATTTGGGTTCATCTTCACACTGGATTTCTCTTTGCGTGCATTGTCAAAGTAAGCAGTGTAAGGTATATTATCGTTGTCCTAGCTACCAAATTTTGGGACATGAGAGTTTTTCTGCAGCCAAGGCACTGTATGAGGATAGTTTTTAACAAGAATAGTTAATTGTGCACGTAACAGAGAATAAAAGGAAATCAAACCAAAACATTATGCAAACCCAATTGTTGTGCAAAAGTTCTTGAAATGTCTGGATATATTGTCAACTGTTCAACACATATACTTGGGAGGTACACCCTCACCTTCTTAATGAACAATTGTAATGTATCTGTGGGACTATCTATGAATTTTGGACTTCCAGCTATGTTATTGTTTAAGATTTAGAGCTTAATAATTTGTCTCACCTGTAAAAATGGGTGGCTGCAACAACTTTCATGACAACAATTAAAAAGAGCCTTACCTAAAAGGTAACCAATCCCTTATAAGTCCATTTTCTAGTTGCAATTAGTAATCAAATTACAAAGCAAACTAGCTCAATCACTCAAAATCCATAAACAAAGTAGTGTCTTGGAAGAAATGACAACTTTCGAAGCCATAAATCCAAAAAGAGTGCAACAAAAGCATGAAGAGATACACAATCAAGAACTAGGGACCAAAAACCAGGCAAAAACCAAGTCAACGCTATCATCTATTAACACAAAGAAAACTAGTTACAGTTATATAGGGGAAATTGCACTTTACCCACCAGTGGTTTGGCCCATTTTAACAGTGCCCACCCGTGGTTTAAAAGTTATCACTTAACCCACCTGTGGTGGCCTCCGTTAGACCCCCATTACCCACCTCTGCCCTTTCCGTTAGAAAACCCCCTTTACTATATAAGCCAAAATTAGAACCCAAATAGAACCCTAAAAAAAGGAACGAGCTCTCTCCCTCTCTCTACCTTAGAACCCCAAACCCATTTCCTCTATATCAAGATCCCTAAAAATCCCTAAACCCATTTCTCTCTGTACTTCGATTGTCAAAGTGAAATCTGAACATGTCTTCTTCAAGTTATTACTCGGGTTCCAGTCACCATTCATGCTCTGCTGGCCGTTGTCGGCTACAGACTGCTTTGACCTTGAACAATTTTGGGAGAAGGTTTTATGGGTGCAGCTACTATGATGTGGTGAGTAGCAGTTGGTTTTCAGATTTTTTCCTTTTTTATTTATTTTTTTTATTTTCTGGTTTTGTTGGCTTTATGAATAACCCTAATTTGATTTTGTTTGTAGGATGATGAACCTACTTGTAAATACTTTAGGTGGTTGGATGGCAAAACATGTAAGCATGGGTTTGAAGTTGCACCCATTCTCCTTGCAAGATTCAGTATGTACAAGAATCAAGCAAGAGTTGCAGCGGAAAAGGAAAAGGAGGCTAGTGATAGGGAAACATCAGCTATTGAAAGGGAAAAAGTAGCCAAGTGAAGGGAAAAAAAAGCTAGGGTGAGAGAGAGGATAGCTAAAGAGAAGTTACAGAAGTACAAATTTGCACTTGTGTCATGGGGGTTTTTTGCTATTTTTTTGTATATTTTCTGGTAGGATGGGAGAATTTGGAACAAAGCCATTGAGTCTGCCTTGAAGGCAAGTTGTTGTAGTTATTGTATAATTTTGGGTATTACCACTTTTGACAAGTGTATTCCGTTTATTTGGCACTATGTAATGTTGTTGTTTATTTGAATAGAGTATGCAATGTGTTTTTTATGTGATGTGTTATTCTTTATGTAATCTGTTCTTGTTTATGTAATGCTACCTTGTTTATGTAATGTGTAATGCTGCCTTGTAATGTGTTCTTTATGTAATGTGATCTTGTAATTTGAATAGAGCATGTTGCCTTGTTTATGTAATGTGTAATGCTGCCTTGTAATGTGTTCTTGTAATTTGAATAGGGTATGCAATCTGTTCTTCTTTATATAAGGGGCAATTGCACATGCACCCCACAAGATTCTGTTTACATCAATTGAAGAAGCATAAAGAAGTATGTTTTAAAGCAAGAGTACCATTCCATACATATATAATAAGCATTGTTCAAAACAAGTGGACTCCACCTAACATTAATGGCTAAACACTGCCAAATTTCATCTATATAATAGGTGGTTCTGTCCCCACTAAGACAATAACAAAATAACTTTACAGTAGAAAGTTATGCACAATAACAAAAAAGTGGTGACATGCCACTATCAGACATGCACAATAACAAAAAAAGTAAAGTAAAGTTTCTTCTTGCACATTCTCCAATCTTCATTTCCCAAAGACCTTGCCCTTGTCCTTGCCTCTGCCTGTTGAGAACATTGCACCAGATGTCTCAGCTCTTAATCCACCTCCTCTCCCATATGAGAACAAATGACTGCTCCCAACTACCCTTGGTGGTACCAACCCCCTTGGAGGCTGCAAAATACATAGCAACTCCATATCAAGATCTAATCCAGTGTTTTATGTAAGTATAAAGGGTGGTGTTTGTGTTTGTGTATATACTTGAGATAGAGGTTTTCTTGTGTCCCATGTTTCCTTAGGAGTATGAGAGATGGGCTGGTTGCATGAGAACCATTGAGCTGTGGGTGCTTTACTTGGTGGTGGTCTGCTTGAATCTTTTGTAGATGGTGGTGGTCTGCTTGAAGCTGAAGTAGATGTTTCAGTTGGTTGTGTGTAGGGTTTGCCTGTTGGCTGCCTCAGTGGCTGCTTTTGTGGCTGGTTGACTGGTTGACTTGCTTGATGGGTGGTTGGCTTTCTTGTTGAATGGCTAGCTACCCCACTTGCTGGTTGACTAGTTGTCTGCTTGGCTGCATTGTTTACTGGTCCAGGTGGGTGTCTTGCTTGCTGGTTGGCTGCCTTGTTTACAGATCTAGGTGGGTGCCTTGCTTGAATGGTGGTTGCCTGGTTGGCCTTCTTATTTGCTAATTTTGTTAACTGCCTTGCTTGCTGATTGGTTGCCTGGTTGGTTGCATGGGTGGTTGGCTGCCTCGCAAACCTCCTTGGTGGTTGCCTAGGTGGCAGACATGCTGGCTGCCTGGTTGGCAAACCAGGGTGGCTGCCTTGCAAACCTCCTTGGTGGTTGCCTAGGTGGCTGATTGGTTGGTTGGCTGCCTGGTTGGCAAACTAGGGTGGCTGCCTTGCAAACCTCCTTTGTGGTTGCCTAGGTGGCTGACTTGCTGACTGAGGTATTGAAGTTGCACCCTGACTTGGTTGGTTAGTGCTTGTTCCTTGTCCCTCTTGTCCCTACAAAAAGAATTGTCTTGCATCAGAAATAGATTTGTAAAATAATTGTCATAGTGAACACATTCTTGCTTTACTTACAATTTTTTTTTGCCTCTCAAGTCTCTGTCTCCTATGCCATGGTGTCTCACTAGTTATTCCAGCATTACACCTCCTTGAATTATGCCCCTCCTTATGGAAAAACCCACATTTTATAGGTCTATATGACCTAGAAACTTTATATGGGTTGTTTGGCTCATTTGCATCTTTCTTCCTTTTCATTGGTGGCCTGCCTGGAGGCTTGTACACAATTTGAGCAACAGGGGTAGGTTGGTTGGTTTCAACCCACTCATCTTGGCCAGGCAGTGGGGTAAATATCTCCTTATATGCAGCCACATAGGCATCCTTTCTATAGCATGCATGCACATAATCCTCAAGCCTCTCCAGGTTCTTATAGATTGCTGCAACACCATGTTTACATGGGATTCCTGTCAAATCTCAAACTCTACAAGTACAACACTTTCTTGTAAGGTTAATCACATGCCTCTCATACTTATTATCAACCTCATATATATAGCAACTTGATGGAACAACAGAAAATGACTTAGAATCAACTTTCAACTGCTCAAGCTTCTGCACTATGTTTGGACATATGTCACTAGTGAATTTTTCAATCCCAGTCCCCTTACTACACATTCTAGTCATCAACCTAACCCTAATCCACTCTAGCATGGCAATGATAGGCTTATCCCTAGCTTCTAGTATCATAGAATTAAACGACTCACTAAGATTGTTCATATAACAATCAGAGATGGCCGTTGGAGTGGAATGTGACTTGGTCCATTGGGTTGTTTGGATGTCTGCTAGATACTCCCATGCTTCTTTGTCCAATTCCTTCATATGTTGCATTCTCTTCTCAAACTCCCTAACTGTTGTTGCTGCAGCACACCTCCATAATGCAGCCTTCAATACTAAACCCTTGAAGTTTAACTTAAAGTTGTTGTAAATATGCTTCACACAGAATCTATGTTCAACTGTTGGGAACAACATCTCCATGGCAGGTATCAATCCTTGGTTATCATAAATACAATAAAAAAACATCCAAAGAACAAAAATGAACACCATTTGCCTAAGAACAAAAACAAAACTTTCAAAAAGCAGAAATGTAATGACTAAGAACAAACAGAAATCTCAAAAAGCAAGTGAATTGTATTACCTTCTGCCTATCTGAAATGAACACCAGATTTAGCTCATCTAGCCTCCTAATATCATCTGCAAATGTTTGTAAAAACCACACCCAAGAATCCTTGTTTTCTTGCTCAACTACACCTAATGCAACAGGGAAAATATTGTCATTCCCATCCTTTGCAGTTGCTGATAATATATGTCCACCAAACTTGCCCTTCAAGTGGCAACTATCTAATCCTACAAGTGGCTTGCACCCCCCCAAGAATCCAACTTTCTGTGCATTGTATCTCACATATATCCTCTTGAACTTGGGTTGTGTGTTAGGCTTAGTAATCTCAGTTTGCAGAATCACCTTACTCCCCACATCAGTTACTCTTATCATCTCTGCATAGTCCCTTAGCTTCCCATACTACAACCTCTCTTCACTTAGTATGAACTCTCTAGCTTTCCTCTTAGCTCTGTACACTTGATTTATGCTTAAGTCCACAGACACATCCTGCATAACTCGATGCTTCACACCAGAAATTGCCCAATCAGGGTTTTTGTTGAAATCATCCAAGTACTTCCTAGCCATATATGTAGAAGTGACTTGGCTATGCTTGAATGTCCTCCCACATGTACAAGTTGGAACCATGGTCTTTATCTGGAAGGTTAACTCCCCTGAAATCTGTGATGCATATTCCCTCCAACCACATTCATACTTGCAGTGGATAGAAACTTTGGTTTTTTCATTAAGCTTGAACTTATTGTCCATAGGCTTTTTCACTGCATATTCCCTCAAGGCAGCTCTAAACACCTTCCCATTTGGGAACTTCATACCCTTGTATAACTGAGGGTTACTCATGCCAGTCTTCTCATTAAACTCTGGACATCTCACCCTTTCATCCCCATCCTCAGAACTGTTAATGCTCCTAGTGTTATCATCATCAAGAGCTTTTTTAGCCCAATCATTATCATCAACAACTTGATCACTAGCAGCAGCTTCTGGTCTCTTCCCATTATCTGTAACTGGCTTTCTCACACCATCTCCCTCATTTACATTTTCAGTATCTCTTTGATGCTCTCTCATATTAGGCACCTCATTGTTCTGAGCACCAAATATGTCATCAGGATAATCTGGTCCTTCATACCCTTCATCTAGCCAATCAGGTTCATCAACATGAACATCTTCACTACCAACAGTTTGTCCATGGGTAGCATGGTCATCCACATGCACAGCTCCACTAACACTACCATCCCTTAAACCCTCAACAGGTTCTTCACTAACATCATTTTGGTTAACCACAGATGATTTAACAGTATTGGTCACCTCCTCACAATCAGTATCATCATCTTCATCATTCATTTCCCATGGTTGGTCTACTGCAATTGGTTGATCAGGTTCAACTATAGGTTCTTCAATAGCAATTGGTTCAACTTCAGGTTCTACATAAAGTGTGATTTCATTTGTTGGCCATTCAGCATGTAGTTCACACATGTAGGTCACATCATCATCTGAAGTAATTAACCTTAACCCTTGCTCTAAGTCACTACCAGGTATTAAATAATAAATCCTATTGTTAATGGGTCCCCCAACCTCAGCACAAATGTCTTGTATCTCAAAATGACTTAGTAGATTTGGATCAACATTACTCATTGTAGATACCTCACCACCTACATACTCTAAACCAGGGTTCCACTCAAAATTCCCACTATGGTAAATAGTAAAATCAAAATGAATTTTAACAGCCATCTGCAAGAGTTAAAACGCATGCACAAACAACAGTAATTAAATACATAACCAACACATGCATAGAGAGCACTAATAACAAAAGCAAAATAATTTCAGTTGCACATAAAATACCATTTAATGTGGGGTCAGAGACAAGAAACACAACCAACTAAACAATTTGTCTCTATGGGACCACAGACAACCTAAAGATGCATCTAACCAAAATATTCCTAGGGACCACAGTCATCAATGTCAACTATAAAAGAACAAACACACCAATGGTAAACCCAACAATGGTAAACCACTAATTTTATGACAGAAAAACTTTAATCCGAATCACCTTCATCAATCGTTACACATTGAAAAAGAACAAACACAACAATGGTAAACCCTAGAAAGTCATTTCATACCTGATATAGAGGAAAACCCAAGTTTCAGCACACCTCCTCCTTGCTTGCAAGTGTTCAGGGATTTCACTTTGGCAATCAAAGTAAAGAGAGAAAGGGATTATGGGTTTGGGGATTTTTGGGGATTTTAAGGTAGAGAGAGGGAGAGAGCTCGTTCCTTTTTTTAGGGTTCTATTCGGGTTCTAATTTTGGCTTATATAGTAAAGGGGATTTTCTAACGGAAAGGGCAGAGGTGGGTAACGGGGGTCTAACGGAGGCCACCACAAGTGGGTTAAGTGATAACTTTTAAACCACGGGTGGGCACTGTTAAAACGGGCCAAACCACAGGTGGGTAAAGTGCAATTTCCCCTAAATCTTAAATACTAATCAAACCGCTAATGATAAGAACAAAATTGATATGAAGTACACTCACAGCCATTAATTAGATGCGTTATAATCTTGTAGGTCTGAATTTTGGAACAAAGTCCTTGATGAAGTTACTATTATTAGTATTTGGACAATATTAAAGCTTGCTTTGACCCATGGAGATCCCAAGGAGCTGGCTTCTTGAGACGCTAATTTGGTTGCTACAATGTTTCCAAAGCCAATAAAATATAAAAAGCTAAAAATCTATCTCAATCACAAACACAGCAATATAGCATTTGTTTTTGATAGGCCAAAAATGAATTGACCCCTTGTGATAAATTAATTGATAAATTAGTCAAGTTTATTAATTAATCAAATTAACATGCAAAGCGTGTGGTAGCACAAACAAATCACCAATTAAACTAAGTATGCAACAGAAAATAAATTAACACAATGATTTGTTTACGAATGGGGAAAACCTACACGGCAAAATCCCCATCGGGTGATTTTCAGGTCACCACTCCCAAAATTCCACTATTATCACAACAAGCGGTTACAAGTAAAGGAATCCCAGTACCTTATACCAACCTACAGTTGAACCCTTACCCCAATACCCAATTGGACTTGTTCTGTAGTGACAATATCCCCTTTTGATGCACGGCTCGCAGTACGTGACTAACCAATTGCGCGGATCCTAGTACGCGACTTTAATCACCAACTAGAGAAGGTTGTTGGCTGCAAAGTTCTTCAGTTTATCCCAACGATAAAGATCAAGAAGATGCTTGGTCATAAAACCCAACGGTGTACAAACACAGCAACTTCTTCACAAGAATGATGAACTAGGGCAAATTCTGTCTCTGGTCACAATTTGCTTGAACAAACTTTGCTCAACACTTGTGCAACTTGTGTCACCTTTGACGGCCTTTAAAACAATCATTTTATATGTCTAGGGTTGTGAGAAAAGAAAGCCCAAACACATAATCACGGATTGGTGTCAAAACAGATTTGAAATTCTATTTTTCATAAACCTCGACAGATGCCTATCTTTCGAGATGCTGTCGAGCAACTGTCGAGCCACGGGGCTGAAACAACTTCTTAAGCTCGATAGATGGCTAGCTGTCGAGCTTTAATGATAGGCACTTCTTCAGCTTGTTTCTTAGACAGACTCGCATGGCTTTAACACCTGTTCCTTGTGCAGAATGTGGACGTGTTCGCTTGGAGTCCATATGAGGTGCTCGGGGTGGACCCCGAGTTCATAGTTCACAAGCTCAATGTGGATCCCTTGCATCCTCCCAAGAAGCAGAAGCAGAGGAGATCGGCTATGGAGCATGTGGATGCTGTCAGGTAGGAGGTCAAGAGGTTAAAGGAAGTTGGGGTTATAAAGGAGATCTTCTACCCAGAGTGGCTAGCGAAAACCGTGGTGGTAAAAAAGAAGAACGGTAAATGGAGGGTTTGTGTTGACTTCACCGACCTAAACCGAGCATGTCCGAAGGATCCGTTTCCTAAGCCGAAAATTGATCAGCTGGTAGACGCCACTTATGGACACTCGAGGATGAGTTTTCTGGACACTTTTCATGGTTATCATCAGATCGCTTTGGCTGCCGAAGACCAGGAGAAGACGGCGTTTATCTCACTCGATGCTAACTATCATTATACCGTAATGCCATTTGGGTTGAAGAATGTTGGTGCCACGTACCAACGGATGATGACGAGAATGTTCAGGGACAAGATCGGGCGTACAATTGAGTTGTACATTAATGATATGGTGGTGAAAAGAAAATGGGAAGTGCAGCACATCGATGATCTCAAAGAAGTGTTCGAAGTACTTTGACAGCATAGGCTATGTCTCAATGCCGACAAGTGCGCTTTCGGAGTGAGGGTTGGCAAGTTCCTAGGATATTTAATCATAAACCGACGAATAGAAGTCAATCCCAACCAGATTAAAGCAGTAAAATGCCTCAAGCCGCTGAGCAGTCCAAAGGAAGTCCAAGTATTGACCGATATGTTAGCTGCCCTTAATCGATTTATTTCAAAATTCGCTGACCGGTGCCACCCATTTTACCAGCTGTTGAAGAAGTGGAAGGGGTTCTAGTGGAGTGAGGAGTGTGACAGGGCTTTTCAAGAATTGAAAGAATATTTGATGCAAGCGCCAATGTTGACAGCTCCAAAACTCGGGGAGGATTTGTTCATGTATCTCTCGGTGTCGGAACATGCTGTGAGCGCCGTGCTTTTGAGGGACCAAGGAGTGCAACAACCAGTATACTACATCAGTAAAACACTAGTTGATGCGGAGACGAGGTACTTGCCTTTGGAGAAGTTGATGTTAACACTAGTGCACGCCACGCAGAAGCTACCCCATTACTTCCAAGCTCACACCGTTTATGTATTGACCGAGTATCCTCTGCAGTCGCTATTGAAGAGATCTGACTTCACGAGGAGGATAGCTAAGTGGGGAACTCGGCTGGGTTCTTTCGATATTAGGTACAGGCCAAGAAGCTTAGTGAAGGGTCAGGTCCTCGCTGATTTTGTTGCTGAGTTTTCCCCAAGAGTGGGGAAGGAGATGGTTTGCCCTGTTGAGATGATCCTGTGAAGGGTATTCGTGGACGGCGCATCCAGCGCATTAGGAGCCGGGGCTGGGATCGTAGTTATCACCCTAGAAGGAAATAAAATTGGAACATTCCTTTAGGTTAGGCTTTAAGGCCTCCAATAATGAAGCCGAGTATAAGGCCTTGCTAGCCGGGTTGAGAGTTGTATCAGATCTGGGTGCTAAGGAGGTGAAGGTTTATTCAGATTCTCGGCTGGTGGTCAATCAGGTACAGGGAACCTTTGAGGCCAAGGATCCCCGGATGATGGAGTATTTACGATTGGCGAAGCGAACTATGGATTGCTTTCTGAGCGTCAAAGTGGTTCAGGTGGCAAGGGGACAGAACCGACATGTTGACTCTTTGGCAACGTTGGCGTCATCATCAACCGAGGGAATTCCTCGACTGATAAAAGTAGAGCTGGTAGCAAAGCCGAGTATCAGTGTAGGTGTAGGAGTCCTACAGGTGGCAACGGTTGAGCAGTGTTGGATGGATCCGATCATCAACTTTTTAGCTGAGGACCGTGTGCCAGCTGATGAGAAGGAAGCATAAAAAGTATGCCGAACAGCTGCTTGGTATTGGTTGTTTGCCGACCGTAAGCTATATTGAAGATCTTTCGGCGAGCCTTATCTACAGTGTTTGCACCCCAGCAAGATCGAGGAGCTCTTACCGAGCTATACGACGGGCTATGCGACAGTCACGTGGGAGGTCGCTCGCTAGCTCACCGAGCAATGACCCAAGGATTTTGGTGGCCGCGAATGCAAAAGGATGCTAATGAGTATACATGGAAATGTGAGCAATGTTAGAGGCATGCCCCTATGATCCACCAATTGGCAGGGAACTTGAATCCTATTAGTAGCCCCTAGCCCTTTGCACAGTGGGGACTAGATTTCGTTGGTCCATTCCCCCAAGCGACAGGAAACCAGAGGTTCATCTTAGTAGCCGTGGATTACTTCACCAAATGGGCAGAAGCAGAGGCGTTGGCGAACATCCGGGACGTGGATGTTAAGAAGTTTGTGTGGAGAAATATAGTGACGAGATTCGGGGTACCGGAGTCCCTAGTGTCAGATAATGGGTTGCAATTTGACAGCAAAGCTTTCAGCGAATTTTGTGGTAGCCTTGGCATCACAAATGGGTATTCCACCCCGACATATCCGCAGAGCAACGGTCAAGCCGAGGCCACCAACAAGGCCATTGTGAGCGGATTGAAGAAGAAGTTAGAATGTGCAAAGGATAGGTGGGCCGAGGAGTTGCCCAGTGTTCTGTGGGCATACCGAACTACGCTGAGAAGGTCCACGGGTGAAACCCTGTTCTCCCTGACATATGGAGCGGAAGCAGTCATACCGGCAGAGGTGAACTTGTGCAGCGCCCGAGTTTCGGGATTTAGCCCCGCCGAGAATTCAGAGTTGATGCTGGTACAGTTGAACCTGTTGGAAGAACGCCGGGATTCAGCGACTATACGGCTGGTAGAATATTAACAAAAGCTTGCCCGGAGGTACAACAGGGACATAAGAAAAGGGAGATCGGAGCGAAAGACATGGTACTTCGGAAGGTAACGGGGAATACACGGGACGTCAATGCCGGGAAGTTGGCACCAACCTGGGAGGGACCATACAGAGTTACCGCCATTGCAAGCGCGAGAGCGTATCACCTGGAGGACTTGGACGGAAGACTTCTCCCCCGGCCATGGAATGCCCACAATCTCAAGAAATTCTACCACTGATTATCATTAAATGTTTATCCATGAATGTAATGTTATGTATGAGTACTGTTAATTAATATGAAATTGATGTTTATCCATGCAGGTGTATTTGTACTTATAATTCCGTGGTTGTTAACTCACCTGGCCTAGTCAATATACGCAAAGCGGGCTAAGGCAAACTATTCTAAGGATAGAAACCTGTCCTCGGGTCGTTTTTTAACATCGGGCAGGTGGAAACCTTGCACTAAACTATTCTAAGGACAGAAACCTGTCATCGGGTCATTTTTTAACACTGGACAGGTGGAAACCTTGCACTAAACTATTATAAGGACAAAAACCTGTCCCCGGTTCGATTTGTATCACCGAACAGGTGGAAACCTTGCACTCAACTATTCTAAGGACAGAAACTTGATTCTCGGTTCGATTTTCACCACCGAGCAGGTGGAAACCTAAATCTCAAAGTTTTGTCCGAAAACAAAAACCGTCTCCCCGTCAGGTGGAAACTCCGCACAGTTACCCCAAGAAAAGGAACAAGCTTCCCGGCCCCATTTTAATCACCGAGCACACTACGCCAAAGCATTTTAGAAGGCAGAAGCTAATCTCTCGTATTCAATCCAAATCACGGGGAAGATGATTACCCTACAATAAGTTTTCCTAGAGAAGTCAACAAATATCGAATTTAGTTCTTATTACCGAGGGGCCAATTCTTTCTAAATGCGGACGATTTTTTCGGGACCGGTCACGGCCACCATGATAGGAACGACAACTTAGTAACACACATTCATAAACATGACTAAACACACATTCATAAACATGATTAAAGAAAACAAATAAAAATTAAACCAGTGTCTCGTCACCACAACCCGGTGACTGTAGGAAAGCAGAACTTAGAAATATAAGTTAAATCATTGTCCGGTCACCACACCCCAGTGACCATAAGTAATAACCAAGATAAGGCAAAATTCCATGACAAAACAAAAAGATTATATTCGGGCGGTAAGGATCTTCTTCAGTTTTGGCCGGCAGGATTAGCGGACTGGGACAAGGTAACATCATCAGCAGGCTTCGTCGGCGATTCCCCGATTGGCTGACCGGAAGGGGGTTGTTGGATCTGTGCATTTACGGCAGCGTTACGAGTACTAATGACCTCAAGGTCAACCATCTCCATATGCGTATCAATTGCTCGCACCAGCTCCCTCATGCTGGGGGTGTCTTCCTCATCGGCACTGATGGCTTGACTCTGGACGGGGAGAGGGGGATCCAAATACGGAATCTGTTCGGGGTTCCTTAGAGGAGAATCCTCGGCTACCCCCATTGTTTGCAAGGCGGCCAACCACCCTTCCCCGAACCCGTGGCGCCGAGCTTGGTGGGTGATAGGCTCCACGGAGTTTTCGGCGTCCGCAAAGCCTTCGTCATACCACTTCTTCTCGCAGGCCTCCAGGGCTGCCTTCAGGGCAGTGATCTCTTCAACATGGGCCAGATTTAAGCTTTCTGCCTCCGCTAATTTGAGTTCTACACCCCCCAGCCTAACTTCAGTATCGGCCAGTTTCTTCTCAACCAAAGACTGGGCTTTATCCGAGGCTTGGGCCTTCTTTTTAGCGGCCTCAGCGGCCTTGCCTTTCTTCTTTGTCATGGCGTTAGCAACGTTTTTAAGCACCTTCTCCCGTTCAGCATCCTCGGCGAGCTCCTTCAGCCTCTCGCTGAAGACGTGCGTCAACTGTGCGAACTGCTAACACAAATAACGAATATAGGGGTGAGGGGATTATTCATGCATTAAAGTGAACAGAAAAAGGAAGGAGAGGAAAATTACTGCCACAGTGTGCCATTGCAATCGTCGTGCTAGCGAATCCTCGTCCTCATTCGTGAAGAACTGCATGTCCTCGGGCAGCAGGAGGCCGTGCACTAAACTCTGGGCCACCCTCCCCCCATGGCCTTTATCCTAAGTCCTTATACTGGCAGTAGCTGGCAGAGGCCCATCACCGAACCTGAAGTTGGGCTGCTAGATGTTCTCGGGCTAGGATGAGGATGCCACGTTCGAACCAACCGTAGCGGGTGGCCGGGATTCACCCACCGGTTCCCGGATCACTATCTCGCCTCGGGGAGGAGTCTTTGTGGGGGCATCACTAGGGACCTGAGGGGGTTGGTCACCAACACGCTGTTTCTTCTTCGGGCGGCTAGTGCCAGGAGGGAGGAGAGCGTGGTCCCCGCCTTGAGGCTGGGTTGGGGGTTGAAAGCTGGGTATAAACCGATTAACGATTATCTTCCGTTTGGTTACCATAGCTGCGTCCTGATCGGCCTCGACTTCTATTGGCTTGGCTACTTAGGCGGGGGCGTTAGGCACTTCAACGGGCACGTGGACTTGGTGTCTCTGAGATACACACTCCGCTGATTCGTCTCGCACGAGTGCACAGTCCTCTAGGGTGGTATACCTGGGGCCAAGATCTTGAGCTTCACCAGTAGTCAATGAAGGCGGGAGAAAATTTGCATGACGAATATCTATGTACGATAGGAGGGGGCTATCTACAAGCAATGCCTGGCTAAATGTTTGCCAGGTTGAGTATACGGGGTCGATGCCGAGTATTAAATGGGATGCTCAGAGCTGTCCGTCCGTATGAACAAAAATTTCTAATCTAAGTACAAAGTTAAGATCTCGTACGTGTACAACTCGGAGATCTGGTTGGAACCTTTTTGATTCTGCAGCAAATCAACAAAAAGGACCGATTAGTTCGACACGTAAACAACTAAGTAAAAGATGCAAACTTAAAGCAAATGAGGGTTCTTAGTACCGACCAACATCGCTCGGCGAGAACGGGCAAGGGAGCTCGTCGGCAAGCCAATTGCCGCTTACCCTAACAAATTCCCTCGCCGAGTTTCTATTAGAATCAGGAAGGCATGATAACAGCCATACTTGCATATCTCTGGTTTTTAAGTAATAATCGGACCTAATGTTTCCGCACAAGTTATACATAAAGTTAATATCGTGGTGGTTTAACTGCAGACCGAATATGTGGTTTAACCTACTCACACAACTCACCATTTGGTAAAAATTGGGGGGGAGTTGTTCAGGACACAAACCGTAAAACCTAAGGGTGCCTATAATGAGAGGGTCAACTGGGAACCTTACCCCACCCTCATTAATAGCCATCAAGGGGAAAAAGACGGTGTTTACACCGGTACGCCTATGGAGGTTGATATTGCCTTCGTGACAGTAGGTGATATCAACGTCTCCAGGGACATTGTAGGCTGCCTTAAAGCTAGCCAAGGACACCTCTGAAGATAGGAGGTGAGAATAAACCATTCCTAAACTAAGATTAAAAGAAAACTGAAAGAAGAAGAGGAAAGGAAAGGAAAGGCGAAGAGGACTTACTTTGGGGCTCTAGGAAGGGATGGTGTTCTGGGTTGGAAGATGAGCGCACGAAAACAGTATGCTTGGTAGAGAGGTAGTTTGGAGAATGAAGAATGTAAAAGTGAAGTAGGGATTTAGAGAGAACTATTTATAGGATCCAAATAAGGGAATAAATGATATTTAATAGATGGGAAGCGGGAGACCCTACGAATCCCCATCTCAACAGCCACACACGTGTCGCCTCGGTTCACGAACCATCAGACAATGATGACGGCTGAGCCAACTGTTAGATGCAACGCACCTTTTAAGGGCGCATTAATGAGTCTTTTAAACCGTCTGGTAACTACCTGTTAGACTTCCCGGATAGCGTTTAGCTCTTAGAGTCCTTGATTCATCCCCGGGAGCCGGGCACGAATCAAGGGGGGGCTATTGTACGGGGTGCTATTTCCCTCAAGCCCATTGTTCATGAAACCCATCACGATGATGCCACGTATACAAGGCCTTGGACTTGTTGGGCCTCGGGCCTTGGGACATCGTGCGTGGTTGTGTGTATTATTGGGCCTACGGACTAGGCCCAGGCAAGCCTTGACGCCCATCCAAAGCCCAAAAACCGTAATTAAGCCATTATGACACAAACGGCAAAGGTGAGACCCTGCCTGGTGGGGAAATGCAATTTCTCGAGAAGCTGAGTCCCTAGATGCTCGGTATTGCCTAGGGGAATATCGCTGCCGAACGTCCTTCTTAGGGTGGGAACCAGTTCCAAAGCCATTACTCCCATTCCCAACTAAACACCTATTTAAAGACAATGGAATTGGACCTCCAAACCCACTAATGACCTAAAGTAATCATAACCTATCCACCAATCTTGAGCTATAAATAAGAGATGAAAATGAGGAAAGGGGGTTGGCAATTCTGGAGAGAATACTAAGAGAAAAGAGAAAACACTCAGAGAGAGCAAAGGAGCGATTCTGTGAGGAAGAGAGAGACTTGGGGAGATAGAAGCGCATTTGGGTCTGCTGAGCATCGAACCACCCACAGTAGGAAACCCAAAAGCCCACAAAACAAATAGATTGTGAGCCAAAGTAGAGGTTAGGCCCAATAGCCATATATTTTGGGTACGCATAGGTATATGCATGGATTGGTTGTAATAATGATGTTTGAGTTTGGAGAATATTGTTTCATAAAGTGGAAATTCAAGTTTTGGAATTTTCTAACTGAAAATTCAAAATTCAGCATTTTCAATCGGTCGAATCTTTGACTTGATCGATCGAAAATGGTAAGAAAATAATCCTGGAGTCTCTGGATGTCTCGATCGATGTTCGATTCCTGTTCGATCGATCGAAGAGAGCACTCGATTGATAGAAAGGAACTTTTGACCGATCGAAAGTCGAAAATCAGGATTTTCTGCAGAATTTATAGTGACTGTTCAGAAAGGTTGAAAAGGTTTCAAGCCTTGTGAACGGTTTCATAAAACATTTTAACTCTCCATACATGCCTTTTGATGAAATATAACCCTATGGGTATAAATAGAGGCTTATGTTCACTTGAAAAATAACTAACTCCACAAAATAGTAAGTTAGAGAGATACACAAGAAATCCTGTGGTCATTCTCCAAAATTGCTATCTGTAGAACCTAACATCTTGATTGTATCCTGGGGACAAATTTGCGATAACCCTTTATCAACAATAGTGTGGGGGGCAAATATTGTATAAGGAAAACGATATTGTGCCTCCAAGTTATCTATTTTCTATTTGTTTTTTGTGTTACCTTTGCTCTTCCATTATTGCATTGTGTTATACACCACTACAAATACTATATAAATTCATAGCTTTATTTGATTTATTATAAAGTTCAAACTAAGTTGTACCTAAAAAAGGGTTTTTAAAAGTTGTATCAAACTACTATAAAGAGTCTTGTAGATCAACTAACACCTCCTCCCATGTCACCCAAGGTCCGTGAACAATGAAAATATATTCTATGACTAGAACATATATACCAATTA
>JARYZH020001302.1:0-33216 GCA_030021035.2 Notholithocarpus densiflorus
AATGTAATGATTAACATCTGATAGAAAATTATCTTTTTATTGTTATGAGTGTTGAAAGGTTTGAATTCATTAGAATTTAGGGGGATCTTTGTAGCCTTCCCCACCCACCTATTATGGCTCATGTTTTTGTTATTGATGATACTTCCTGTTAATATTATAAAGCTGGTTGAGTAATACTTTTTTTTTCTACTACAGAGCTTGCCTCAAGAAATCATTGATAGCCATGAACTGCAAACTATTACTTTAGATTACAGACGGGAGTGCCAACATGATGACATAGTTGATTCACTTACCAGTGTGGAACCAGTAGAGGATGCTGAAGCAGTTTCTAAGATTCAAGGAACTAATGGGTCTATAGCTGCAACAGAAAACAATGAAGATTTACGTCAGTTTCTACATTTACTGAGAGTGTCAGGTGATGGGCTTGAAATAAATCGAGGACGCACTGAGTGGAGAAAGAAATATGCAAGATGATACATAGTTAGTTGACTTCACTTTTCCATTGCTTTCAATGGTTCTTATTCAATCTTTCTTCTCATGTATTTTTTACATTTCAGCTCAATGGATTTTGCTCCAAAATTGTCTTTGGAGGGAGAGAGTTTCTTATGCATCCATTGCACACAACAGATGTCTCACAGTAAACCGGGAGGGGAAATGCGGAAAATTGTGGATCTCATCTGTTGTCAGACATCAGTTGCCTGCAATGGATGCACTAGATACTAACTCCGTTGGATCATGCATACAGATTGCTTTGAGAGACTCCACGAGTCATTTGATGTATTTTATTTCTAGTTTTTCTTTGATATTTATAAGCTCAATGTTCCATGTATGTTGTTGATATTTAATAATCTTGGCAGGGATATGCCTCCATTCCATTGCGAATAGACTCTTAGTGTTTTCCACGAGTTTATATATGTAGAAAATGATTTGTGAACACATCATTGCTCAAATGGGTCGGTAACTGTTATACTGGTCCCAAATATCGAGCGGAAGAGCCTCTTCTTTAACCCATTACATTGGGGATTTTATAAGACTAACTGTGTATAAGTTAAACAAGTCACATTACTTATTAAAAAAGTTATGTGACCAAAACTACTATGCATATATGGTCTTTTCAATTGTCATATAGCGGGTTCAATGGAGTTAGCTTCAAGCCAAATTAGAGTTAAATTTCTTCTTATTATTTAAACGAGATAATCCACATTAATAAAGCTTGAATATCTATCTTTTCTCTCAAATAAATAAATAAAGCTCGAATAGGTTCGGGTTTGTTGTGGCCTAATGAAGCTCCAATTCAGGTTAATCTTGAACATGGACAGTCTCGCCAGCTAGAAGGTTTATGATTTGCAATAGACGTCTTGCATTCTCACTTCGGTTGACTCTGTTGCAGACATCAAAACATGTGCTACTTTATGTTAGTGTCTGAAATATAAAACATATAGTGTTAGCATTTGAAAGACAAACTGTTAAAATACTCAACGAATACTACCTTTAAACATATATATGTATTATAATATTATATCATTGATTAGCACCTCATAATTCTTTCTAAAATAACCAAGCCTCCCATACATAGAACATTAAATTTTATTCCCATATCTAGTTAGCTCAACTGGTAAAGTCTCTGATAGTTGTATAAGAGATCTGGGGTTCAATCCCCTCCTATACCAAAAACTGATTGGTGTCTTGGTCTGATAATAAAGAGCTATCATCAGGAGTGGACGCTAAAAGTTAAACTCTCTAAAAAAAAAAAAAAAAAAGTTTAGTAAGAAAACCTCATTTTCACAAGTTCACTATAAATTCGAGTGGCCATGAAGCAATTCTCTCCATACTAAAAACAAAGACAAAAGATAAAAATATAATGGAGAAGACTACTAAGGTATTGCTCGTTTTCACTCTATTTCTTATGGCATTTCTCACTAGTGCTGAAGGAGGAAGAGATGTGCCAATGAAAGATGATCAGGTCTACCAGCCTCAGAATTTTGACTTCGGCTTTACTTGGCCATTCTTATTCCCTTTCGGGACTGGATTCCGTATTTTTGCAGGCATTCCTGGCTCAGGTTATCTTGGAGGCTCTACTGGTTTTGGTCCTGCAGGTCCTGGTATTGGAGGAGATGGTGGCAATGGGGACATTCCTAATGCTGGTGTTGGAGCTGGAGGCAACTCTCCCTGATCAATCAAATGGAACTAGCATGTTTCGAAGGTGTTTAATATAAGGGTTTGTTTTATGATAATAGTAAATAAACAATGAGCCTCCAATAGGCTGTCCTATTTGTGCTTGTTCAATCATCTTCTATACATATGGCTAGTGATATGTAATGAAATAAAAATGTGCTTTAGCTATGTTATCTCCTCAACACTTTCAATAAATTAGGACCCTGTCTCAAGGGGTCATTCCTCTTAGGAATGTGATTGTCTTACTCTTACACTCTCATTTCACACCATACCTGATGTCCATATATAGATTGTGTGAAATGGACAATATGAAAAAACAATTTTCCTTCCTTTCATAGTGCAACTCAAAGTACAGTCCAAAGCTTTTTTTTTTTAATAATCCCTCTTGAATTTAATCCTTTTTGAATAATGTTAAAACCCTACCAATTTTAATGCAATCACGATGTTGAAGAAATGACATAACCTGTTGACTGTGAATACTAAATGTGAATGTGTTATCAATTTTTCTACAATGATGAAATGAGTCCTCATTTTGAGTAGTTTTAGGTCTTCTTAAGTTCTTATTTAATGAAATCATAACCTGTATACATATAGTTTAAATAATGAAAATTGCATTGAAAATGTGAAATTATTTAAATGGTGAAATAATATTTTAAATTTCTTGAATCTTTGGTAGTAGAGATTTACATAAAGCAAACTATATTAGTAATTAATTTAATAGGCTAATTGTAACAACTACAATTTTGACATGTATTTTATCTTTATTTCTTGTTCAAATCATAAGAAAATAAATTACTAAAATTTTGTGAGATCAACTTGGCTTATGTACAAACAAATAGTCATAATTTTTTTTTCCCACACACACCAAGTTATCACAAAGAGGATTTACTTAGAAATGACCCCAAATTGCTAGCAAGAGGTTTCGAACACAGAATTTCATATATATCACGAGGTTTAAGAAACCAACAAATAGTCATAAATTAAAAGGAGGATTAGTGATTCTCAAAATAAAAAATTGTATTTTAAGAGGCCCTATGTTAATTTACTTGAGTGGATTTAATTTAAGCTCTAAAAAGTTCAATTACCCTTTTAGGCCCATAATTTTAAAACCTAGACCGTTCAATGAACCGTAAAAAGGAGTTCAAAGTTTTGAGATTGAACTAAGGTTTGACCAAAGTAGAACCGTGATAATGTCATAATTAATTTAATAATGAGTTAATATTAAAAAATATATAAAAATTAACAATCTTGTCAAAAATAATATTTATAGAGGTTCAAGTATATCTTAATTACAGATAAGGTGATATTATTTTACAAATTTATACAAAGATAATTAAATATTCTCCTATTTCAAATACTTTAGCAAATTTGTACCACATCACAAATTTTCAGTATACCAATATAATTTAAAAAGTAACTTCAAATGTTTGGATTACTATATTCCATTTAAACTCTCAAAAAAAAAAAAAAAAAAAAAACCACAGCCACAAAAATGTCTTGTCTCAACTTAAATAATTATTTTAAATACAAAATACTACTACCTCTGGAGTCTGGACTTGGCCTTGTAAGTTGTAATTTGAACCTACTCACCTAGGGTTTCAAACAGTAATAAAGAGAGGAAAAAAAAATCTATAGCCAATGGGGCTGTTTATAGGGTCTATTTATTTTGCTGAAACTGAAATTTTTTTACTAAAAATATTATAGATAAAGGTAAAGAGAAAACATGCTGTCAGGAGCTGGCGTACCACGTCATACATTTAATGAAAATCCCATTCACCCTCTCCCACACAATTATATTCCTCACACATGTACACGCCTAGACCTATTCTATCTACTCCTCTGCTCTTACCACCGGACTGGAGCTCCACCCCACCGCTGGCGTCGCCGCACTCGTCGTTCTGGAGCTGGCGCCACCGCACCTAACCTCAAGGTTTGTTCTGAAGATTTTGGATTTTTGGGATTTGATGTGAATGATGAATTAGAACAGCCTGATAAATTGACGAGCTCTCCAATAGCAGATTTTAGAGTTCCATCTCAATTAGTTCAGAGATATGTGAAAGGTTTATGCTGATATAAAGCTTGATTTTGTGAATCTTTAAGTGGCACTCTGTATCTTGCATCGGCTTCACATGAGAAGTACCCTGGAAAGCCTCAAGAGTTTAAAATATATTCTAATAGCACATTTCATATCCCTGTTAACGATGCTCACCAGGTAAACAATCCTATGTTTGATGTTTTCTAATGGCATTAGAAGATGCTATCTAATGATGTAATTCAGAAGGGTAATGTGGGCTTCAAAGAACAACTTAGAGGATGTTCTGAATCCATCTAGAATTTCAATTATTCTATAACTGCTTATATATGTCTTACACACACTTCTCATCATTGACCTATTCCAGCAAGCATGAATTAATGATCAATCTTTTTTGACAAATTTTACTTCTTTTCCCAGGCTGAAGTCTGTGGAATCCAGCAGGATGGCTTACACCTCCAAGCAAGAAGTCAGAAGTATGGCAAGGTTTGTCTTCTTCATAATTTATAAACTTCTACATTCAGACGTAGAACGTGAAGAAGGAAATAATTGTTGACTAGCTCGTTTTACATAGAAGAAGCAAGAGCAGTTGGAACTCACAAAAAAGTTCCGGATAGGTTCCTTCTATTAAATATCTTAATAGTTGAAATTTGTAGTGCAAGGAAATAAAGATTTTGTTTTATAAGATACATTTTCCTAAATTTTAAAAAGCAAGTGCATTCGGCATTCTATCCCTCACTCTTATTTCTGGAGCTAGAGTTTTTACTTCTAGAGCAACTCTAGGTGTGCAACGCATCAATTTACTCACATGATGAATTGAAGCAGCTAAAGGTTCTCTAGCAGTATTTTTTTTTTTTTTTTTTTTTCCATTGATCAAGCTAAATAACTCCTAGCATCTTTTTCATTGTTGTGTCTGTGGTTGGTTCAGTTTCATAGCCTTTTATCTGTTAATGATCGTAATTTTTTCATGACAGCTTGAGAGGGGTCAATTGCTCACAGTTCCTCCTTATCTAGTGAGGAGACGCAAGCAGCATTTACACCATCTAGAACAGTGCGGAGTTGACTTAATACTCGGATGTAATGGATTCATTTGGGTTGGTGAACATGTTGAAGCCAAAGATGATATGGTAGAGGATCAAGCAAGCAAACTTGAACAACAGAATATTAAATCTAATAAAAATTTCATTAGTCTTGAAGAGCAAGAACAAACACACACTCTGATAGAGACAAGGCAGAGCATATGTAGGATTGCAAATGCTGTCCGGGTATTATCTATTTTAGACTTCAATATAACCATCGAAGTGATCATGGATACCATGAACCTGAGTAGCTCTCTGAATCTTGATATACATGATGCTTGGTTCAGAGTTCTGTGTTCTGATTGCAGAGGGAGAGGCTGAACGGTGAAGCTTGACTAAAAAGAAGGGATGATTGTAGCATCCCTGTTATGTTCTAAGTACTAACTGTTTAGAGAAGCATCAACCTTCATATCCTCTCTTTTTATTGTCTTGATTTTTTTGGGTTTTAGCCCTCTTTGTGTTTGGTCTTACCATGAATATTAGGGAGCGTTTTTTTTTTGTCAATTGTAAAGGACAATTATGTACTGTGAGCAGAATTGCATTAATGCTTCTTCTTTTTTTTTCTTTTTTTCTTTTTTTAAGAAACAACTCTTGATGATTTTCGCTTCAAAGAAATATAGATATGATAGATCTGAAACTTTACGCTTCAGAATAATTGTCCCATATGATATGATTTAAAACTAGCATTTTTTTCTCTTCTCATAATAACAAAAACAAGGACACAGAATTTCTTGTTGCATTACAACGAATAGTTCCCAAAGGTAGAAAGGTAAACAAAAAAATATTGTTAATAATTCTAATATCTATCATACACCTATGTAGAATCTAGAATGTTAACTCTGAACATTACATCAAAAATAACTGAAACTTCTATTGTCTATTTTCTGATGAATATTGAAGTATCATTTATTTTTAGCAAATGAAAGGCTAATTTGGTGTGTTAGCACTATGCACAAGTCATTGCTTAAAAACTACAATTCATCTTTAGGAGGCGATTGGAAGCAGTGTTCATCCCAATAGTACGGTACTTCAATTTTGCTGCGGTGTGAGTCATGGACCAATCCTCGTATATAAACCTGAAAGCAAGTGCCAGAGTGCAAATTTTCTCTTAGAAGATAACAATTAAAAAGGAAAGAAAGAACCAAGAATGAGACACAGGAAGCCATCTAAATTTTGTAAACAAGCAGGTTCTTTGCAAAACAGAGAACTTTCAAAGTAGTGCTTTATAAAAAATAAACACAAATGCAAATACATACATACATGTTATGCATGAATTTAAGGGTGGAAAATGTATGTACATAGGCATGAAATTTGTGGATTTAAATATGCATATGCTTGAGAAACTTGTATCCATCCCTCTGATTTAATACAGGTTCTAATTTAATGCTTTTATTATCTTTTAACTGGTAAGTAACACACACTCCCAACCCACCACATTACCCATCATCTTGTACTTAGTACTTACAGGATGTCATTTGAGCTAAAACATATTGAAAACATTAATGTTACTAAAAAAATGCAAATTAGTGCAGGAACCATAAGAAGTTTTGTAGATGGTCCCAATACCATCATATTGGTCACAATTAAATGACCATGGTTCAAATAACTTTCAAAGCTGATATTTTTTCAGTATTAGGCATTCCAGAGAAACTAGTTACTTGCATCCTCCCCCCAAATTTAACATGGTTTCCAATATATTACTTGTATCCTTCAGATGATAATACAGACTGTATCTTCTTATCATCAAGGCCAATCATAACAGGATTCTCTAAACTAAGTTTGGCAAGATGATTTACTTTTTCATTTAAGGTAGCAAATAATAGCAAATTCTGTCATTGAGGCTCAGAATTACATGAAACGGCACTCTCTTTGCCAGCAAACTCATTTGGTACAATCAGATTTTTTTAGGTTTAAACCTACCACTTAAGAATCCAACCAAAACCCATGAAAATACTACCCAAAAAAAAAAAAAAAAAAGCAAAATCCATACCAAATTAACAAAACCCATACCATTATGAACAGATTGATATCCAAAAAATAACCCAAACCCATCAAAATTTCAAAACCCAAGGTTTGGGGAAATAACTAATCAAACAATAAACAGAAATCAGAACAAACCTTGAGGTTCAGTGCGGTGGCGCCAACTCCAGAATGACGTGTGCGGTGGCGCCAGCAGCGGGGTGGAGCTTCGGTCCGGTGGTAAGAGCAGAGGAGTAGATGGAATAGGTTTAGGCATGTTTGATAGAGTTTGCTCTCTGATACATGTGTGAGGAATATAATTGTATGTGATAGGGTGTATTGGTTTTTCATTAAATGTATGACGTGGCAAACATTGATTGGTGGGGTAAATCTGGCCTTTTACGTCAGCTCCTGACCATATGTTTTCTCTTTTTTGAAAAAGCTAAGTATTTGGCTAGCACTTATAAAAGTGACGGTTTGAGTTGGTAAATTACCAAAGGGGGTTTATTTCATACTTAAATCAACTACTTAATAATACTTACTCAAAAAAAACTACTTAATAATAATAATAATAATAACAACAACAATAATAATTTATTGTTAACTAAAATTTGTTGTAAAAATATTGTTAACTAAAATTTGTTGTAAAAATATTTTTACAATATTTTCACAACAAATCATACATGGTAAGTTGTTACTAATTTTAATTTGAACACATCACTTAAATTATTTTTTTTCACTAGTATTAGCTAGTAACAACCCACTACTTAAAATTTATTGTGAAAATATTATGAAAATATTATAATAGCATTTATTAGTTTTAATTTTTTATTCTTTATTTTATTTTTCTCTTTATCTCTTTTTCTTTTATCCACACGTTATTTATATTTTTTTTCCTCTTTTTTTCTCCTCCACACACGTATTCTTTATCTTCTCCCTATCTTCACTTTTGACTTTTCTTTATACTTTTCTTCTTCACCAAACTACCACCATTTCGTCCACTCTCATTCCAGAAGATACCATTTCTTTTTTCTCTTTCTCTACTTTCCTCCACACATTCAGCCACAAAGCCCACACCCACGCACTTCTTCACCTTGATCTTCTTTATTCTTTTCTTTTTCTCTAACTTCAACCACACACAGCTCACACCCACGCACTTCTTCATCTTGATCTTCACAGGTAATTTCTCTTAATTTCACCAAAAATCTTCAATACCTCTCTCAGCCCACACCCACACACTTCTTCACCTTGATCTTCACAGGTAATTTCTCTTATTTTCTGTGTTTGTCTTCAGTTTTCAGTGTATTTTGTAGTTAGTAAGATGAGGGTCATTTGGGTCATTTCTTGCATTTTCAACGGTAATATTGATCAAAAGTGCTTTTGCGTTTGCAAAAGCTCCTCAAACCTGCCCACACGTTTTGGCTCAATTCTTTGCATTTCAAAACGGAGCTTTTTTGAGAAAGCACGTTTTGAAACATTACCAAACGCCTGACTTTCATTTTTGCTCTCAAAAAGTGCGTTTTGGCTTCTAAAAGCCGAAACAAATGGGTACTTAAACTCACTGCTACAATTCCATTTAAAAAAATAGGGATAGAATTATGTCCAATGCATTAGGGATAGGCTGGGATGCGAACATGTGTTCGTATATCAATGTGTCTAGTAAACACAAGCTGTGTCCTAAAATATATGAAAATTCTCATTTTCACATGCATTTATTTCGTCTATCCCTCTTTAGTTAAAAACACACGTCAAATAGTTTTCTTCTTCTCTAATTGTTTTGTTTGTAATTTCTTCAGTTTAAATTAAACATGTCGTTCAAGATTTGCCAGTGTACTTGTTTCACGAGCACTCCGGAAGCCATATCATCATCCTCTTCTTCTTTAAAATCTCGGTGGTTGCAAAAAAAAAATAATATACGGTGGAAATACGATGTTTTCCTTAGTTTTAGAGGTGACGACACTCGTAATAATTTTACCGACCATCTATATGCTGCTTTGCAACGGAATGGCATTTTGACCTTTAAGGATGAAGAAAAACTTAAGAGAGGAAAACCTATTTCTTCAGAGCTCTTGAAAGCAATAAATGAATCAAGGTTTGCTATTGTAATTCTTTCAAGAAACTATGCATCTTCGACATGGTGTTTGGATGAGCTTGTAAAAATTATCTGATGCATGAAAAAAAAATGAAATGATAGTTATACCAGTTTTTTATGATGTGAATCCAACTGATGTACGAAAACAGACAGGAGCTTTTGCAGAAGCCTTTATTGATCACGAACGTCTTAACAAGAGTTTAATGGAGATTGAAATGTGGAGAGATGCTTTGAGAGAATTGGCCAATATCGCCGGATGGCATTTACATGATAGGTAATTTCCATATAAATATTTCTTTTACTGATATCTAAATAACAGCTTTTTTTATTATTAATCATATGCCATGTAGTATATAAGTAGCTATGAGAATGTATTACAACACGCGTGGATTCAAATATTTCAACTTATGCTAGTTAAAAGCCTGTTGTATTTCGGGACTCAGTGGAAGCAATGCTGATATATTATTGTTATAACAAATAATTTGAGACGGCTGCCTTCAACACTTAGGAGAAGCTCTTTTGGAAAAGAGTGAAACAAAACTATCTATAATATTATTATAAAAGTTGGATTCCCAAACTAGAATTGGCTGATGCACACAACAACACTTGTCATATATGAGTCTTAAAATGCTTGACATGTAATTGATTCTTTAAGATATTTAGGACTAACAATGCTACATGGGAAGGCTCACGTCTTAGGCAAGAACAATAATTGTTTGCTTTGAAATTCTTTTTTTAGATCATTCTGTCGTAAACCATCTCCCCCTCACCCCCCATAACAAATTGCATGGAATGAGAGACAATTGGATAAAGATCGAACTGAAGTAATCTAACCAGCATCAACAAAAGGTTTTATAACAAAAAAAATATAGTTCCCAATCCATCATTTTGACATGTATAAGTGATATAATCATACAGTTCTTATATGAGTAATTCTATCCACATTGCTCAAGCTAATGAATTCATATTTGTTTCACTTAAGTATTATCACCTAATGCTTTTCTCCACAGGCGTGAGGCAGATTTTATCCAAAACATTGTGGAAGTGATACTGCGTGAACTGAGTTCAAAATTCTCAAGCATTACCCAAAAAAAAACTTGGTAGGAATAGATTCTTCAGTAGAGGAATTGATCACTTCATATTTAGATTTTGGGGGCAAAGTTTTCATGATTGGGATTTGTGGTATGGGGGGGCTGGGAAAGACAACTCTTGCTAGAGTGATTTATGAGAAGTTCTCCAACGATTTTGAAGGTTCTAGCTTTATTGCTAATGTTAGGTAAGTTTCAGAAAAACAGAGTTTGCTACCATTACAAAAACAACTTCTTGCACAAACTTTGGGGGAAAGAAACATAGATATATGGGATGTTTATGATGGAGTTGACATGATCAAGAAGAGGCTACATTGGAAAAGGGTTCTAGTTGTTCTAGATGATGTTAATCAATTGGACCAATTAGAAAAATTGGTTGGAGAATATGGCTGGTTTGGAGAAGGGAGTTGGATCATAATAACAACCAGAGATGAACATTTGTTGCTCCAACATGAAGTTCAAAAAATATATAAGCCTAATACATTAAATGTTCATGATGCTCTAAAGCTTTTTTGTTTGAAAGCCTTCAAAAATGAGCAACCAGGAGAAGGTTATGTACGACTCTCTGACAAAGTGATATCTTATGCTAAAGGACTTCCGTTGGCTCTTGTAACTTTGGGTTCCTTTTTGTTTGGAAGAACAGTGGATGAATGGCAAAGTGCATTGCACAATTTGAAAAAAAATCCTAAAAGTGAGATATTTGATATACTTAAATTAAGTTATGATGGACTAGAGAAAATGTGGAAGGATATATTCTTGGATATTGCGTGTTTCTTAAGAGGGAAGACTAAAGATCAAGTAATAGAGATATTAGAAAATCGTGGGTTTGATGCGAGAATCGGTATAAGTGTTCTTTTAAATAAATCTCTCCTAATCTTAGAAAACAAGACATTGTGGATGCATGATCTACTACAAGAAATGGGTAGAGAAATTGTCCGTCGAGAATCATATGAAGAGCCTGGAAAGCGCAGCAGGTTGTGGCTTTGTAAAGATTTGTTGCATATAATGACGAAAGATACGGTAAGAGCAATGGCAAAAATAAAAATTTATTTCAACAAACGAGTTTAAGTTGGTATAATAGCCTAATTTCGTTCAATAAAATAGTTTGTTCTGATTTAACAGGTACATAGGTGCCTAGGTTCTTGATTAACGAAATATAGAATACAAACTTTCGTTTTCATATATTGTTTCTAACGATTTTTTATATTTTTGAAAACATAATATGATTGTATCATCTCTATAATATATAATGGAAGTTGTACAATAAATTTTGCAAAACTTCTGTTACTTCATGTCATCAGCAACCCATCACTAGCTAATTTTGGCTCTCCATTCCAGTCCCTTTTTCTCCTCTTAAATTCTACCACTGCACTTTATCCAATCTTCATTTTCCTATTTTTCAATATTCACCACCACCCCCACCCCAATTAATTATCTTCCATATTATTTTCCATATAAATCTATGGGGTAATATCACTCCCCTTCCTAGAAGAAGTTTGGGGAGATGACATTCCACCTCAAACTTAAAACCAAAAAAATATTTTCCCCCCTTTGACATCCGTTTGACCAAATTTTGTTTAATTAATATTAAAAAAATTATGTACCAACTTACCCTTTGCTTAAGGCAAGTTTCCAAAATTATCCTTCATTTCAAAATTTATTATTTTTAATTTTTAATTAAAGTGTATTTTAAAATATTAAGTATGACTTTTTCTCTTTTTTCTTTTTTTCTTTTTCTAACAAGTTATGGAGAGATTTGCCGTTGCAAGTGTTTTAGTACTTGATAAATTTTGTATTTTTATTCTAACTTTATTAGTTGTGTTTTTTCTTACCATGGTTAAACTTTTGTAAAAAGATTCTTATAAAAATTTAAAATATTTCGTTACTAATATAAATAGAAGGGGGTGAGTGTTGATTTCTTCAAACCTCAAGGGAGGGGAGTATAATTACCCCTAAATCTATTATTACTCCCTTTAATACCCTCTCTCCTGTTCATTACATCCTTTGCCTTTAAGTTAAAAAAGAGGCCAATACTCCCTATTTCTTCCATTTTGTTTCCCTTTTGGTAATTTTTTTAGTTGTCTATTTTTTTACTAACATATTATTTAGATAATTGTTTATGTCCATAACATTTTCATAACAAATTCTAAGTGGTAATTGTTAATAGTTGTTATAGATGGGCAAAAAAGTCATTTAAGTTTTGGATTCAAATTAGAACCAATAATAACTTCTTCTTTTTTTGAGGGTGAGAACCAATAATAACTTACCACCTATAATTTGTTGTGAAAATATTGTGGACTAGCACTTCTTTATTATTTTTGGTTGATTTAACTGCCAATTGCGGCAATGCACATCACATTTATGTTAACAATGCTATACTTGTGGCCAAAATGTTTCTATGTTAACGAAGTAATGTTATCAAACTATCATATTCAAATTATTTTATGTTTATTTTTTACTGAAATTATCATTTCATATTCAGTGTTTGGTAGAACTTCCCGAGAGATGAAGGTGGATGAGGTTCCTTTCTGTTTGATCTTTCCAGAAGATTGGAAAGAGTTTCATTCTTAACCTATTCAATTCTGATTTTGACTTACGTGTTCTGCTCTTTTTGGTTTTTGTTCTTGAAGTTGTTTGCTTTATTTTGTTTCTTGTGTTGAAAAATATCCGATATACACTTGTATTTTGGATATTAGGGACAAAAGGTTAGAATTTGAAGTCATTTTTGTTTTCGTTTTGTTTCTTTTTTTCATTTTTTTTTTTTTTTTTGAATTGTGGTTTTGAATTATGGTTTTGATACTTTGGATTTTATATTAGGGGGGAGAAAGTTTTTATATTTTTATAAAATTTGTTTTATAGAATAATCGTTAATTTTTAGCATACTTTAGGAATTGATGATGCACAAAATTTTGTAACTAAATGTTGTTTAGGAATGGATATTTTTTCTGTTATTGAGAAAGATTGTTTTGCTTTTCATTTTGATAGTGGAAAAACTGTTTTATTAATTATAGTGTGTATATATGTGTCATCTTAATTTATATAAAATTTTCTTGCACATCGCCCAAATTAATGACTAGTTTGTAAACTTGAATTCATTTTTTTTTAAATGAATTCATTTTTCTTGATGTAATCATCCAATCATTCATCTGATTACTACCTAGAACAAAATGCTAATTTTTTTTTTTTTCCAACTTCGATCTATAGGCTTAATTTTCTTTATTTTCCAATCACTTTAAAAGTAGTGTCGTCATTTCCTATATATATATATATATATATATATATATATATATATATATATAGACACACACATATTGTCTTGGTCTTGAATTCCTAAAAGGTAGAATTGGACCTCTAGTTTTGAAGCATGGTTATAAAACAAAATTAGCAATCTTCATATATGAGTTTTAAACTGGACGATAAGAAGAAAACCTTAAAATATGATGTGTTACGATCATCTCTTTTAGGGATACTATGCTCTTTTAATTACTAAAAGGACTCTTAATATGCAGTGCATTTTACTGTTAAACCATGACGTTGTACTACAATCTATTAGTGACTAACAAGAGTCTTAACACGATTTATATTTTACTATTTTATATTCTATGAATAGTGTTAGGAATACAACATTTTTAATTATATTTTTTTGATAACTATTAATATGATATATTGTGATTGGAGCCATACCACTTTGAATTGAGTCAAACTTTGACATCACTTTTATCATGTACCAATCACAACTTACAATATCAACAGTTTTGAAAAATGTTGTATCTTAGAACTTATTGATTTTCTATTGTTAAATTTGAAGTTAGTTCCATCATTTGGGGTTCTCTTGAAGAGGGCAATGCAAAATTTAAATTACTTCTAGGGGGTTCAATGGGGCAATTTTCCACCCTCAACCTTGTTGGTTAAGATGAAGTTATAAAAAATCATAAAAAGGTGGCACGTAATGCACAAAACTATCACTTTTTGCTGGATTGGTTAAAAGGAAGTTATATACATGGAAAACTCAATGAATATATATTTTCATCTCCTTAGCATTGTATAAAACTAGACTGATACTTGTACTCTTATATTTTCTCGTGCAAATCACCAAGTCTTTGCTTTTGAATTTTAGGCAACAGAAGCACTTCAAGCCATAGGTCTGGCCTCTTTTGATGGGGATCTGGAAGAGGCTCAAAGCTTTGAAGAATATTCTGAAGCCTTTTCAAAGATGTTTAATCTTAGATTGCTTATGATTGATGATTTGCATATCCCAAATTGTCTCAATCATGTTTCTAATTCCCTAAGACATCTTATATGGAATGGTTATTTCTCGAAATGTTTGCCGTCCAGTTTCCAACCGAAAGAGCTTGTTAAACTTGAATTGCACTCTAGCAACCTTGAATATCTTTGGAAGGGAGTTAATGTACTTGAGTCTTTTTAAGTGCATTTCTATGATATATTATTCCTCTTTTCTCTAGGTGTAGTTACAATACACTCCCATCTTTCCCCTTTCATTATATAATTGTTTTAATTTAAACATTATTTACTCCTTAAAGTAAACTCTATATTTACTTTAATGTAAGTTAATTGTTCTTTTTTTTCTTTTTTCTTTTTTCGTTGCAACAGTATTTAGACAAGTTAAAGTCCATTGATCTTAGTGATTCCAAATTCCTTATTAGAACACCTGACTTCTCTGGACTTCCAAGACTTGAGAGACTATATCTTATTGGCTGCCATAATTTAGTTGAGATCCACCCATCTATTGGACAACTCAGGAGGTTTGTTGTTTTAGATCTAGAATCCTGCCAATCTCTTACAAATCTTCCTAGCATGTCCACTGAAATGGAGTCCCTTACAATTCTTAATCTTTGTGACTGCATAAATATCACAAATATTCCAGAGTTTAAGGGAATCATGAAAAGCCTATCAGAACTTTCCATGAATAAGACTGCTATTGAGGAACTACACTCCTCAATCGAGTGTTTGACTGCCCTTACTTCGTTAAATCTAGGAGACTGCCAAAATCTCGAATGCCTTCCAAGCAACATGGATAGTTTGAGGTCTCTTGAAAAACTCCTTCTTCCAGGATGCTTGAAACTTTCGGCCCTACCAGAGAACGTGTGGAAAATGAAGTGTTTGAAGAAACTTGATTTGAGTGGACCTGGCATTAGACGAGTTTCTTAAAATAAACTTAATTTGGGTGGGATGTTTCGACTTCAAAGAATAGGGCTTAATTGTATTGGCTTCTTATCCTCGTTAAAATATTTAACATTAAGTGGAAACAGTCTTGTCACCCTGCCTGCAAGCATCAGTCAACTTTCGAAACTTGAAGCTCTTGATTTGTCCAACTGCTTTAAGCTTCAAGTAATCTCCAAGTAATCTCCTCTCTCTCTCATGAATTGTTAAACATCTTTCCCCGTTCATTATAAAAATGTTTTTTTTTTTTTTTTTGGTATAGGGACTCCTTCATTCAAAAACTGGATATGAAACTCCTACCGAAAAGAAAAAGGAAGGATCAAGAACTGAATTTCAAATAATTATTCCTGCATTTGAAATTCCTCGGTGGTTAACTCATCAACGTGTGGGGAACTCAGTAAGTATAGACCTGCCTCCAATTTGGTGTAATAGTAGGTGGATGGGGTTCGCTCTCTGTGCTAAGTTGGAAGGATATGACTTTCTTTTTGAATTGAATTCCAACAAAACATTTGGTTTTAGAGCTCGTGTGATAGCCTTTGGTGATTCACTTCACGGTCAACTCAACTCTGAAAATTTCTTTGAAGTGTCGTTTGGTGCAGGTGACATTTGGATATTGTATTTGTCTCGTGATGATTGGTTTGCTACTTTTCCGAATGGTGAATACAATCAGATTAAGGTTGTATTTGAGAGCTGTGGCTTAATGGAGAAAGTGCGCAAATGTGGGGTCAGTTTGGTATACGAGCAGAGTGTGGAAGGATTCAACCAAACAATTGCACAATGCCGCAGAAACAGCATTATTGCTTTTGAGGGTTGGGATGGTGTCCATCATGATGAAACGAAGCTTAGTAGGTTCCGGAATTTTAAGAAAGAACTTATGAGATATTTGGAAATTAATCGTTTCGTCTCTTCATTCGGTGGTAATGACGATTTTAACGATCCTGGACCTAGTGCATCTGGGAGCTTGCAGTCGGACTAAATTGAAAGATTCATCTTTTTATTCACGTGGTAACGACCATCTCAAACGTCCTTGTTACAATTCTTTCTTTCTTTTTTTTGATAGGTAATCAAAGATTTATTGCATAAAAAAGGACATCATGTTCACAACGGTGAATGCTGTTTTATTTTCTTTTCTTTTAAGCTATACAGTCGTTTTTATTTTTCAGTGTGGCTAGAGTTTGAATAATACTGGAATTGGTTTTGAGCACATTAACAAACTTTATTACTCTCTCTCAAGAACACTCGGAGTAAATAGAATGATTCTCTTATATTATTGAAGAGTATGAAAGGATAAGTGACAAGAATGAGCTCTATTACTACATATACAAGCAGAGCATCCAAAGAAAAAATCAATTCTAACAGAAAACATCAAACAAGCTAAGGCGGGGGGAAAGAAACCGTTCCAATCTTCTTGGTAACTAACTCTGCAACCTGTCCAGCTATGATAGGCTCAGGTTCAAATGTGCTTCAGTTAGTTACAACTCGTGTTTTCTGTTACATTCAAGACTGAAGAGTTGTTGTTTGTTACATGCATGGATCGTGTGCTTGATGGTTTAGTAGAACAGCATCGTTTCTTTGTTATTATTTCATTAATACAATGCGATGTTATATGATTGCTTGCTTCATTCTTCCCTTGCTTCTTAACACTCCCCCTCAAGATAGCAGTTGTTGTGAGAGCTTTATTAGGATCTTTAGCAACACTATCTTGATCTTTAGTGACAATATCATGATCTTTCTGATTGCTCATAGGACTGTAAATATTCAACATTCTTAACTTGTTGAGTAGCTTTGTGAAAACAGGAAATCCTAGAGCTTTAGTGAACAAATCAGCAAGTTGATGACCATTGGAAATATGAAAAGTTTTGATATTTCCTTCTTGAATCTTCTCTCGGATCAGATGACAATCTATTTCAATGTGTTTAGTACGCTCATGGAACACTGGATTTGCTACTATGTGAATCGCAGCTTGGTTATCACAATACAACAGTGCTGGTTTAGAATGATTGACATTTAAGTCTTTTAATAATTGAAGTAACCAAACTGATTCACATTTTGTAGCCATGGAACGATATTTTGCCTCTGCTGAACTTCTAGAAACCATTCCTTGATTTTTAGACCTCCATGATATTAATGAATCTCCCAAATAGACACAATATCCAGTTAAGGATCTTCTTGTGTCAAGGCATCCTGCCCAATCTGCATCACAGTATGCTTTAAGATGCAATTGAGAAGTACTAGATAGAAAAAGGCCTTGACCTGGTGATCCTTCGAAAAATTGAATTATTCTTTAAGCTGCCTTTAAGTGTGGTTCTCTAGGCTTATCAAAGAATTGACTCAAATGGTGCACAACATAGGTGATATCTAGCTGAGTCATGGTATACATCAATTTCCCAATTAGCCTTCAGTACTGCGTTGGGTCTGCAATCAACTTTCCTTCAAACTTTTAAAGCTTCAAATTCTATTCCATAGGTGTCTTAGCAGGCTTAGCACCTAACATGCCTGTGTCTTGTAAAATTTCAAAAGCATACTTTCTTTGATTCAACAAAATACCATGTGTACTTGCAACCTCAATACCAAGAAAGTACTTCACAGAACCCAGGTCTTTTAGCTTAAACATGGCATCCAAAAGTTGCTTCAAATGGTTAATAAAGTTCTTAATATTACCAATGAGGAGAATGTCATCTTCATAGACTAGAAGTTCTACATAAAGAGAACCTTGATTAAGAGTGAACATGGAATAATCACTCTTAGATTGCTTGAAATCAAGACCAAGAATAGCAGCTGAGAGTTTGGCAAACCATTTCCTTGAAGCCTTCTTAAGACCATACAAATAATTAAGAAGTTTGCACACTAAAGGACCTTGATGAGTGGCTGATCTGAACTCCCCCTTGCTGTGAAAACCAGGTGGCAATAACATATAAACATAAGTCCCCATGTAAGAACGCATTATTGACATCCATTTGTAAGATGGGCCAACCTTTCACAACAGCTTTACTCATCACCAACCTCACAGTGATAAACTTGATAATAGGGGAAAGAGTTTCAGTGTAATCTAGTCCCTCTTATTGTATAAAACCCTTTTGCAACTAATCTGGCTTTATACCTCTTAATAGAACCATCAAGAGCTGCAATTTCTGCAGCCATAGAATCTCTCCATTCCTGACACTTAATAGCCTTATGATAAAAGGTAGGTTTAAGAGTAGCATGAGTGATGGCTGAAACAAAGGCTAAGTATAATGGAGAAAGGTTTGATTAAGTGAGATGAGAATCAATATCATAGGGTTGGCGAGCTGATGGTTTGACAACAGATTGGCATTTGTAATCTTTAAGGTAAGAGGGAGGTTTATGGAGTCTGGTGGAATGTCTGGGAACTAAGGTAGAAGGGACAGGAGAGGTATGTGAGTCTGGTATAGAGACAGATGGATCAATAGGGTTATCAGAAGAAGGTTCAATAGAAGGAGGATCTGTAGAAGAAGATACAAGTGGGGATTCTAGCACAATAGGTGGATATGAAATGGGAATATCAATGGGAATAGGAGAAGAAAATGTGGAAACATCATTAGAAACAGATGGAATAGATGCAGGAGAACCAAACTAATCAAGAGTGGCTTTAGGAAAAACAAATGTATCATCAGTGGAGACATGAAATAGAGATGTATTGATATGAAAATGAAAACTTGACTCATAAAAAATAACATCTCTTGAAAGAAAAATGGTTTTGAGTGTCAATATCTAGTAATTTGTAACCTATAACACCTAAGGGGTAGCCTAGAGATAGACACTTTCTAGCCCTTGAACCAAACTTGTGTCTATTATGAGTTAGAGTACAAGCAAAGGCTAAACATTAAAATGCCTTTAAATGAGAGTAAGATGGTGACTTCTGATACAACATTTCAAAAGGTGTAGAATGATTAATAGGAGAAATAGGCAATCTATTAATCAGATATGTAGTTGTGAGGACACAATCACTCCAAAATCTATGAGGCAATGAAGCTTGGAATTTTAAAGCTGGAGCAACATTGAGAATATGTTGATGTTTTATTTCCACAATTGGGTTTTGTTGAGGTGGTTGTACAAAATTGAGTTGGTAAATGATGCCTTTATCAGCAAAAAAATGTTTTAAGAAAAATTCAAAACCATTATCTGATCTGATACATTTTATTTTTGCATTAAACTGAGCTTCTACCATTGTGTAAAACTTGACAATAATAGGCTACACTTCAAACTTGAATTTCAGAAGATAAATCCATGTGCACCTAGTATAGTCATCATTGTCCATCATAACTTGTAGTGGACATAGGTCCCCAAACATCACAATGTATCAAAGAAAAAACAAAATCAGAAATGGTAACACTATTTGGAAAAGGCAGTCTCTTTTGTTTTGGTAAAGGACAAATCATACAAACATCGTTGTGTACATGTCCTATGTCTTGAATAGACTTATTTAAGACTTGAATCTTGGAAATAGAAGAGTGTCCCAATCTATAATGCCACAAATCAAACTAGAATTGTGAAAAGAACTGTTTACAGATGGAGAAATCATAGAAGTGATTTGAAGAAAGTACAATCCATGTTGTTCTTTAGCCAGACCAATCATCTCCCAATGAAGAAGGTCCTAAATAAAGCGCAATGAACCAAGAAAATGAAGCATCAAGTCAATGACTTGATCATCTTGCTAATAGAGATCAAATTGAAACCAAAAGTAGGAACACATAAGACATCTTTAAGAACAAAAGATCCTGAAATAACAACAATGCCTATATGAGTCACCACTGTAGATTCTCCTTTGGTTATTGGACAGTAGAATGAATGGATGCAGTAACAGTGGTTGAGCAAGAAAGATAATGCACAATATGATTAGTTGCTCCTGTATCAATTATCCATGTTTCTAATGAAAAAGCTGTCCTATTTACTATCTTTGTAGAAAAAATTGAATGTGTAAGGTCTATATCAGAATTGCTAGATTGAGGTGTAAAGCTAGAAATGACAAAATTACTTGAAAATTTTGGAATTAGAGATTGATGAACTGCTTGAGATTGCACTCCAGAAGCCATCAATGCAAAAGCTTGATGAACACCATTAGGGTTAATCTGAGAGTTTCCGTTTGACTGAGAATTGAGAAAAGCCCGCAATTGATGACATTGCTCTTGAGAGATGGACATTGCATTCCAATAGAAGAATTCATTGGAGTGAAGCCAGTAGAGAAAGTATTCATGGCATTACTAGGACTAAGCCTGAACTGAGATTATTCATAGCATTGGTGGATGAATCAATCATGGCAGAATTAGAGACTTGATTCACTGAGGCTTTTCCTTTGAACTTATAACCTGGTGGATAACCATGAAGCTTATAACATTTGTCTGTTATATGCCCTACTATTCCACAGTGAGAACAAATAGGTCTTTCCTTGTGATTATTGTTCCTTCCTCCAGAACTATTTCTTCCACCTTGATTAGAATTAGAATAGAAGGCATTATGCTGAGCAGCATGAAACTGTTGAGAACCTAAAGATGCTTGAGATCCTGGATTAGAATTGGAGTAGAAGGCATTAGATTGAAGCTGAGGTGCCTGAGATTTTAGATTAGAATTGGAGTAAAGAGCACTAGGTTAAAACTGAGAACCAACTCCATTTCCAACCTGAAGAACAAGAGATTAAACTTTGTTCATTGATGGAATGGGATCTTTCATGAGAATTTGGCTTCGCAGTGGCATAATTCTCATCGAGTCCCAGCAAGAACCTAATCACATACTCTCTATCATGTTTATCCATCAAAATCTGCATAACTACACAAGCACAAGATGGAAGAGGATCTTGATTTGCTAACTCATCCCAAAGAACCTTGAAATTGGTGAAATAATCAGTCATAGATAACTAATTTTGAGAGATGTGTGAAATTTCTTTCTGCAATTCGTACACTCATTGCATTTTCTTGATCAAAACGATGCTTTAGATCTAACCAAACTTGTCTAGCTATTTTAGCATACATTACACTAGAATGAATGTTCTTCTGCATTGAACTAAACAACCATGAAAGAACCATTGTATTACAGCAAATCCAAGTACTAAACAAAGGTGAACTTGAATCTTGCATAGGAATAGTATGATCTATAAAACCAATCTTGCTCTTAGCTGTGAGAGCAATGATGATTGATCAAGACCAAGATGGATAATTTTCAGCACTAATGTTAAATATATTAGCAACGCGATGTGTTATACCATATTATATATGTTAGAGTGGATGCAAAAGGGGAAGTATAGAATAAGAACAACGAGAACACGAGAGTTACGTGGTTCAGCCTTGTCGAGCTACGTCCACGGAGAAATCTCTTAAGGGCTACATCTTTATTATGTAAGAGTATAATATAACAACCTGTGTTACAATGAACCATAACATGAGTATATATAGATTCATCAAAAAAAAAACATGAGTATATATAGGCGACTATACCCTAGACTACTAATACAAGTAGGAGTGAGTTTGGGCCTATTATATTAGGCTAATATGTCTAATATATCTCTAACAAATCAATGGCTAAGATACAAGAGTAGCACCATGATTTTCATTACTAGCTGAGTAATATGGATTATCATTCAACTCCTCTGCCACTTGAGACTCAGTTTTCTCTGAAGAAGAAGATTAACAAGAGACGTGAGTGATAGGAATGGATTCTATGTTGGTCGCCATTGAAGAGAGTTTAGAGCTTATGCGTGCTCTGATACCATAACAAACTTTCTTACTCTCTTTCAAGGAACACTCAGTGGCGGCGCCACGTACAGGGCAGGGTGTTCCCAGGAACACCCTGACCTGAAAAAAATTAAAAAAAAAAAAAAAAAAAATTATATTTAATCCATATTAGGAATACCCTCAATCACAAAATTAGGAACACCCTCAATTACAAAATTAAGAACACCCTCAAATTAAAAAAAAAAAAAAAAAATTATATGTTCTACTTTCAAGCCAAAAAAAAAAACCCCAAAAAAAAAAATTTTGAACTAAAATCTGAAAAAAAAAAAAAAAAAATTGGTAATAGAGGCTATAGAGCCAAGCCCACTGCCCACGGCAAGCCCAACATAATATGGAGGGGCCAAGCCCAACATAATACGGAGCTAGCAAACCCATGGATTCTCACCCAAAAAAAAAAAAAAAAAAACCAGTACAGAGCAAATCAGAAATCAAACCACGGTCACGTCGTTGGCAAAGAAAACCATACCTCAATACAAACCAAACCCCATTACCCAATACTGCAATACAGTCATACAGAGGTGTTTATCAAAAAAAAAAAAAAAAAAAAACCCAGAGCAAACCAAACCCCAGACCCAGAGCAAACCAAACCCACGATGAGACGGTCACGTCGCTCGCAGGCGCAGCTCGCTACCTCGCTCCGTCGCTCGCAGCCGCAGGTGCAGCTCGCTCCGTCGCTCGTCGTCCTCGTCTAGTCGTCGTCGCTCGCTCGTCGCTTGCCCCTCGTCGTCGCTTGCCTTGCCCCTCGTCGCACGGTCGCAGATCGCAGATCGGTGACATCGGTCTCGGGCCTCTCGGCTGCTCCGATGCTCGGCTTCAAGGTATTTCTCTCTTTTTCTCTCTGACTCTCTCTCAGTCTCTGACTCTCTCTCTCTCTCTCTCTCTCTCTCTCTCTCTCTCTCTCTCACCGAAATGAAAAATATGAAATGAAAAATATGAATAATGAATGTCTGATGTCTCTCTCTCTCTTTATTCAAGTAGTGAGTTGTCTGATACAGTAACTCTCTCTCTCTCTTTTGAACTGTAACAATCTGATTGGCTGCCGAATCTTTAGTCTCTTTTTTTTTTTTTTTTTTTTTTTGAGAACCAATCTTTACTTTATTTTGCTTTTTGCTTGTTTTTTTGGCTTTATCTTGGCTTTATGCTGTTGCCTGTTGGAGTGATGGTCAGTGACTCAGTCTCAGTGTGTGTTGGTGTTGGTGAGATATTGATTATTTTTTAGTGTAATGTGTATTGTGATTGTGAAATTTTCTGATTGGCAGGTTGTGATTGGGGGATGGCTTGTGCTTGTCTGTTGAGTGGGGTTGGGGGTAGATAGGCTGATGGGCACATGGGGCCGGGTAGTAAATAATAATTAAAGCAATGTAATGTATTGCACATTACACTGTTTTAATTATTATGCTGCATAGATTAAAGCAATATAATTAATGTAATATAGTTTATTGTTACACTAAACAACAATAATTAAAGTAGTATAATTAACCAATATATTATAAAAGACAAATAAATTAAATTATGTTAGGCTAAATAATAATTAATAATTTTATAATTAATGAAATAATAATATAACAAATTATAGTTTATAAAAGACAAACAAATTAATGAAACAACTAAATAACAATAATTATTAATTTTATTAATATTTCAAATAAACTTATAGTTTATTCTTTATTCTTTTGCTAGAATTATGGACAAATATTTGATAAGAAAACCACGTACCCAAGATTCAGCTCCTGCGAAAGATTCATCTTCATCTTCTAAGCGAATTCGTGTTGATTTTAACTTAGAGAATCTTCCTTCAGATCCTGGGCTACGAGAAAAAATATCATCTTATCATCCTAATCATCATGATGAAATAAGAAGATATTATTTAACAAAAGGCCCTTGTCAACCTGTTTTACACAGTGATGATTACCCTATATCTTATTTTTCTGGAAAGCCCCGTCGATTTATATCCAAATGGTATAAAAATAGATACTAGTTGGAATATAGTATAGACAAGGATGCAGTATTTTGTTTTTATTGCTACCTATTTGGGCAAGATGTTGGTAAGCAAGGAGGAGGTGACACTTTTGTAACGAAGGGATTCAAACTTTGGAATCAGAAAGATAAGTTAAATTCCCATGTTGGAGGAGTTAATAGTGCTCATAATCAAGTTGTCCAGAAGAGTGAAAATCTATTGAAGGAAAAGCAACACATTCAAAGTGTTTTTGTTAAGCAATCAAATCAAGATAAAATTGAATATCGGATTCAATTAAATGCAATAGTTGATTGCACAAGATTCCTTTTATGCCGGGGATTAGCTTTTCGTGGTCACGATGAATCTCAAGGTTCTAGTGATAAAGGAAATTTCCTTGAGCTTGTACAATTTTTGGGGGATCACAATGAATCTATCAATGAAGTGTTGCAAAAAGCTTCGAAAAATTGCAAGCTTACCCACCCTGATATTCAAAAAGACATTGTGAATGCAATTGCACGTGAAACATCCAAAGCCATCATCAAGGATCTTGACAATGGGTTCTTTTCAATATTAGTTGATGAGTCACGTGATATCTCAGTGAAAGAACAAATGGCCCTCGTTCTTCGTTATGTGAACAAAGAAGGAATTATTATAGAGCGATTCCTTGGTATTGTACATGTAGCAAGTACTACCGCTTTGTCACTCAAACATGCTATTGAATGTTTACTTTGTGAACATAATTTGAGTTTATCGAACCTACGTGGGCAAGGTTATGACGGGGCTAGTAATATGCAAGGTGATATCAACGGTCTCAAAACTTTAATTTTGAAAGAGAACAAGTCAGCATTTTATGTCCATTGTTTTGCTCATCAACTTCAATTGACACTTGTTGCTGTTGCTAAAAATCACATTAACATTGCTGAATTTTTTTATGTGATTAGTAATTTAGTAACTGTTGTTGGAGGCTCTTGTAAGAGACGAGATGCTCTTCGAGATACACAATTTGCCAAAATTAAAGAAGATTTAGAGAATGGTGTACGTAGAAGTGGGCAAGGTTTGAATCAAGAGACAAATCTTAAACGTCCTGGTGATACACGTTGGGGATTATATTATGGGACTATTCTGAACTTGATTTTGATGTTCTCTGCTGTTGTTGATGTACTAGAGATTGTTGAAGAAGATGGCCTCTCCGACCAAAAAGTTGAAGCTCGATCTATTATGAGGTCAATTCTCTCTTTTGAATTTGTCTTTGCTCTACACTTGATGAAAAATATTTTAGGGATCACAAATGAGTTGTCAATAGCATTACAAAAAAAAAATCAAGATATAGTAAATGCTATGGATCTTGTTAAAGTGTCTAAGCAACGATTGCAAGTGATGAGAGATGATGGATGGGCATCTTTATTGGCTGAAGTATCTTTATTTTGTACCTCACATGATATTCCTATCTTGGACATGGAAGCGATATTTGTAGTTAGTGGGAGGCCGCGACGCAATACCCAACAAAATACAAATTTACATCATTATCGTGTTGAGCTATTCTACACAGTCATAGATATGCAACTTCAAGAGCTTAACAATCGCTTTTTTGAGGCGAATACCGATTTGCTACTTTGTATGGCTTGCTTAAATCCAAGTAATTCATTTGTGGCTTTCGATAAGGAAAAGTTGATACGTCTAGCTAAGTTCTATCCCTCTGATTTTCTTGGGACAGATATTTTGGCACTTGACCCTCAACTGCAGAATTACATTTTTGATATGCGCAGCAATGACTTCTTTTTAGAGCTTCAAGGAGTTAGTGAACTTGCTGAAAAGTTAGTGAGCACAAGGAAACACGAGACTTATCCATTAGTCTATTTGCTAGTGAAGCTAGCTTTGACCCTTCCAGTTGCTACTGCAACAGTAGAAAGAAGTTTTTCAGCAATGAAATATATAAAGAATGAACTGCGCAATCGAATGGGAGATCAATGGATGAATGATTGTTTGGTTGTGTATATTGAAAAAGATGTAGCTTGTAGCATTGATAATGAGACTATTATGCAACGATTTCAAAATATGAAAACTCGTAGAAAACAATTGTAAATTCTATGTATTTGCATATTTTTTTATTGTTGTTGTTGTCAATATATAAAATTTTCTTTTTATTAGATTGTGTAATTTATGCTTGTTAAGGAACACCCTGAAAAAATTTCCTAGAGTCGCCACTGGGAACACTCAAGAGTAAATAGAATGATTCCCTTGTATTATTGAAGAATATGAAAGGATAAGTTACAAGAATGAGCTCTGTTACTCTATATACAAGCAGAGCATCCAAAAAAAAAAATCTAATCTAACAGAAAATATCTAACAAGCTAAGGCGGGAAAGAAACTGTTCCAATCTTCTTGGTAACTAACTCTGCAACGTGTCCAAGTATGATAGTCTCAGGTTCACATGTGCTTCAGTTAGTTACAACACGTGTTTTCTATTATATTCAAGACTAAAGAGCTGTTTTTTGTTACACGCTTGGATCGTGTGCTTGATGGTTTAGTTGAACGACATTGTTTTCTTGTTATTATTTCATTAATAATTTAATACAATGCGATATCGTTTGATTGCTTGCTTCATTCTTCCCTTGCTTCTTAACACACATCATTATTGGAAATAGTAATATGTAATTATTTTTTAATATAGTATAATGTATAATTTCTTCACTTAAATTGTTGAAAATAATTTCTTTCTCTAAAACTCTCTCTTTCTCTCCATATATAGTGTGTAATTTTTTCCGAAATTTTTTGAGTTTAAAATTTAGAAAAGTGCTATATCCAAAACTTTTTCAAAATACTTTCACAACAAATCTTAATTGGCAGGTTGTTACGAGTTGTTATTAGTGGGACAAAAAAGTAATTTCGGTGATAGGTTCAAATTTGAATCATTAACATCTAAACATCTATGATTTGTTGTGAAAATATTGTAAATAGACCCCAAGCATTTTGTACATGGGGAGGTGTCGATTCAGTTACAAGGCCTTTGAAAAATATTTTTTAATTTTTAATTTTTATAAATCAATTAGAAATCTTAGTAAATAATAAAAGAATATTTTGTTTATATACATCACTAAGTAATGCTTCGGTCTCCTCTAACCATATATGATCATCATTACAATCACCTAAAAATTGTGTCTACCAATAGTTTTATGAATCATACATAGTTTTGTTTTAAGAGAAAAAATAGTGAATGGTTTTGAAAATTTCTACTATCCCTACAAATAGTTTGTTGGATATATTTCAACTAATTACTTTTGTGATTAACCAAAAGGAACAACATACATATTTAAATATAAGCAATAACACAAATAGATATGATAGGCAAAAGCAATAAATAAATACTGTATATATAAAAAGAAATCTACAAATAATTAAAAACTCATAGACCAAATGCGTATAAGATAAATGATTCAGATCAAGCCTTGTGTTTGATACAATCTCCTTAAAGCAAATTTTGCCCCTCACACGATCTGCGATACTTTGGGACTCACGGACGTCTGTTTCCCAAGATAAAATGATCTACAGTATGGAGAAGAAGCACACAAGGTCCGTACTTTGCAAACTATTATGTCTCTTTCTCTCTCTCTGACTCAAATTAATGCACAAAATATTTTCTCTCTGCAAGAATTTCTCCTAAAAGTTGGTTTTCAAGAACGAGGGACTATGAAAATATACGTTACTAAACAGACATACTGTTTCAGAAATAACTGTTGTATACAGATTTACTAACTCAAAAAATAAAATAATGAAATATTATTATTAATTGAACAAGAGGGCTCAGTTCACAAATGCCTAAAGCCCAACCCAATATCCAACACAATACTCATATTCTCTAAAAGTCCTAACAATGCCTGCCATCATGGCCGTCAAACCCGACTCCACCCAATCTAACGCCGACTCCACTCCCCAGAAGTAGAGACTCAGATTCGATACGACAGCGGCGCGGATAGCCCCATTTCAACTCCGGTCAAATGGAAATCTCCTTGCACTACCACTTCCAGCCCCAAGACTCCCATATTTGTGAGTTCTGTGGTTCTTTTTTATTATATTTCATATAAACGACTTGTCGTTTTCCTTTTCTATATGTGAACTCATCTTTCTTTCTTTATTCTTTATTTTTAATTTTGCTTAATTTGTGATTAATTGTAGAGAGTTGAAAGAGATTGTAGTGAAATCTTACGAAATCTCACAAATCTCCAATGAAGAAATTGTTCAATTCTTTGACTCCAAAACGAAAAATGGAATCCCCTAGGCAAGTTTAATTCTTTCTTTGTTTTTAATTATTTGGTGGAGTTTGTTTTGTTTTGTTTGTTTGATTTTAATTTAGGCTTTTGAATTTATAGATTCTGAGCAGATGAAGGTGGTTAAAGAGGCAATGCATGTGTCAACTACACCACCTAACATTGTGTACTGTGAAGGTGAACAGAAGAGGGTATTGGAGTTCATAGAACTCGAGTACCTAAAAAGTAGTAGATCCCTACATAGTGTTTTGGTAAATAGTGCTATTGTACCATTTTGGTGGGATAGTTATTATGGCAAATTTTCTACTATCCATAGAAAAGCAAAAATATATTTGAATAGTTTTTTTTTTTTTTTTTTTTTTAATTATCAATTGAATAGTATCAAATTTGATAATAGCTTTATCTGCACGCGGTCTATTGTATCTGAACTAAATTAACCCTCCACTCAATAGATACGTCACATAGTCCATAACCAATATCCATCAAACAAGTGCTAAGCACTAACACCTGTGTTATCGAGAGAAAGGAAGAGTGAAAATAAGAGCTTCTCTGATATTCATCCATGGCATCCTCCAATCAATCTATTACTCTATCTCCAAATTCTATGGCAGATTATTTGAATTCCAATCCCCACTACACCTCAGTAATAGTGATGGCCCTAGGAGCTCTCTTGTCACTCAGCCACTGATTTGTAGTGATAACTATCCCTCCTGGGCAAGATCTATGATCGTTGCACTTACAGCAACGAACAAAATTGGTTTCGTTAATGGCGAGATCACCATGACATAAACTACTGCTCTTTTGTTCAATGCTTGGATTTGTTGTAACACGACAGTACTGTCCTGTCTCATTAATTCAATCCAGAAGAGCATAGCTTACACTGTGATGTATACCGAGACTGCCAGACAAATCTGGTTGGATTTGAAGCACAGGTAATCTCAAGGAAATTCCCTGAGAATATATGAATTACACAAGGGAATTTCTCACATTTCTCAAAACAACCTTTCAATCAGTGACTATTTTGCTAATTTCAAATCAACTTGGGATGAATTGATTAGCTAGGATCCAATGGTTGAATGTTCTTGTGAAGCAATGAAAAACGAGATTATGTGATGAGGCTTCTCATAGGCTTGAATGAGAATTATGGTATAGTAGCTAAACCCTTATGAGTGAGTCAGTATCATCTATCAGCAAGGTGTACTCTCTTTTTTCTCTATTCAAACTGCAAGCCAATTCTGGAGGAGGATACAATAACAAGAAAGAAAGGTCAATTTGTTGTCATTGTAGCTCAGTAGCTGATAAATGCTACAAACTTCATGAATATCCACCAGGTTAAAAGTCCAGATCTAAGTCCTCAATGAACCAGGTTTCTAGATCCAATGGAAATGGTGGACCTCCAGTGCAGGCTAACACCAATTCCAACAATTCTCCGTCTGTTGAAAATCTGGATTTCAATGTCCAATAACCCAAGAACAATGCCACCATCTGTTGGATTTCTCAGTGCTCAGTATATTGGGGAATCCAGGATTGAAGCTCCTCATCAAGCAGCCAATATCATGATCTCTCGATCTCATCTTCAATCTGCACCTCAAAGTTCCCTTATGCATAATTTCTCAGGTACTCCTCTTCTATATCATCCAAATCAAAATCCTAATGTTGACCTGAGTCATTCAGTTTTTCTTCTCAAATAGTATAAAGAACAGCCTTTGATTGCAGTTCTTGGATTATTGACACTCTGCAACATATCATATGGTTATAGACACCTCATTTTGCATATTATCATCACATCACATCACAAGGGTAAAACTGTACTTTTGATCATTTGATTTCCAATTGCATTACATAAACTAAATCTTGAAATCATAATGATCAAAACGACAATTCATGAGCCTTAATAAGAGACCACCGGATTGAAAGATATCAAGAAAATATGTTTAAAAGTTAATGTGTACTTGCTTGAATTTAGTTCCAATCACACATGATTATGAACTCTTAATTTTAATTAGTCTATTTTAGTCCAAATTAAGTTTAATTAATAAGATATCATAATACTATTGGTTGTAGATTTAATTTATTGTGGAGTTGCATGCACCTTATTCAATCCAAGAGAAAAAACATTAATTAATTCCTTAAATTTGGTTAAAATTGATTAAATTAAATTTTGAAAATGTTTATTAAATTATTTTAGAGTTGATTTGCTAAAATTGAGGTCTAAGGAATTCTAAGAAAAGGTGAAAATTCGGAGTAATTTGTGAGTATAGCGGTATGTCTAATGTGTTAAATATGATATTTGAGCCCATATGATATTTATATAAATTATTTGAAGAGTAAAATGTTTTACATTTTGTAAATATATACATGAAAATTGAGGAAAATTCAAATGTGAGTAATTTGGATTATCATTATTGAAAATGTGGGGCTATTATGAATTTATGATATAAAAAATTAATAAATTTTGAAATTATTAAACACAACTTTAAATTAATAATTTCATATTTAGTTATTTCTTGAAGCATTATTCGGATTAAAATATGTGTAAATCAAATGATTCATTGCGTAAATCAAAACACATGAATCCACTACCTAAGAACCCTTCCACAAAGAGTACAAATGGAGACAGGTTTTCTTCTCTTTCTCATATTCAAAATTTCAAATACATTCACATCCCTCCATTACCCACGCGGGCATATTACCCCTACTTATAGTTTTTTGTAGGGAATCAAGGGAGTCAATTGGTTATAGATTGGACCATCTAGCTCATTGTGGACCCACTTTTTCGTTGGCCTGGTCCAATATTTTGAATATATATAGTGCTCTCAACACTAAAGATATAATTTTGTAAGACTTTATGTTGTGAATGTAAATTGTGGGAGGACAGAGTTCGGCCCATACCAAACTTACGCCAAGGATCACTAATCCCAAGCCCATCCCATTAGCAAGAGGCCCAAGTTGAATTACATGTAAGCCATTGCATTCTTCATGGTATTTGAACAAACCTTATTTGTCCCCCGAGAAAGAGAAGCAAAGCCTTAGGAGAGTCCACCAGCCAAGCATGAGATTTAGCGCCAGGCTCAAGTTACTACAAAATCATTTCAACAACAAAACAACAGGTCTCACACCCTGACACAGTATTAGACATGTTAAAACAATAGCCTAGACCCAAAGGGCCACCCAGGCACCATGGTTGGAAGGACCCACATGCCAACAGAATATTCTCTCATCATTACGGGTCCACTAACAAAAAGGTATAAAAAAGAAGGAAGGGGCCAGTGAACAGGGGTTGAAACATTTTCAAGGAAGAGAAACACGAGAGAAAAAGAGAGAAACATCAACTAATATTTAGAGAAGGTAACCTAGCTCGGGACGCCTAAAGGATACCTCAGCTATCTAAAATCCTCCTCGAGTAGTCAAACTTTTAGCAACAATCCACCTTACAACTGTATATCGCCCCCCAATTAATTTGTATGCAGCCCACAACCGTTTATCACCACCATACCCTTAAGTAGCATACAAATTAGTTGGGGTCCAGACCCAACAAATCCAAAACTATTGTGGGCTGCACTATCACATAAACTATTCAGGTTAATAATCATATTAATTCTTTAATTTCTTTCTCTCTCTCAATTCATTTTTATTTATTCTTAATGTCTTCTTCATTAGATTTTGGTAAGAACGAAATGAGCCATTAGCTCTCAATATAAAATGTAACAAAATCTCTACACTAAAAAATCATGAAGTTTTATGGTCCATTACACCTCCATACGGATATTTGCTCACAAAATCCTCAAATACGTATACTCAGGGCCTCACCCAAGGCTGTCTAAATTTGACCAGCCGATCTATTACTTACTATATATGTTTAAGTGAACTCCGAAAATGTTAAAAATTACAACGTTAAAGCTAAAGGGGTCTTAATTAAATTTTGGCTTTCTTGTGATAAAGCAACATAATATATAGCTTCTAAAACATAAGAACCGTAACAAAAATGCTTTTGTATGCACCTATGGCACGGACGGACTCAGGAGCTCAATCTAAAGGGGCCAAGTATAAACAATTTTTTTTTTTTATGAATATTTGAAATAACATTCTTTTAGTATTAAACTATTAACAAAATACCAACAACAAAAAAGATAACTTTTTAAATACATTACAACCCAATTTTCTAAAAGAATTTGGGAGAGCCAGGCGCGCCCATTTGCTCTATGAAAAGCTCCCTACCATGTATACTACTACGAAAAATTTCAAGAGGTCGGGATTATGAGTATGAGTTATGTATCCTCTGCTGTTCAACTTTTTCGCTAATGTTTAATATTGGGTTAATGATATATATATATATATATATTTTTTTTTTTTTTTTTAAATGCTATGTCCACAATATTTTTACAACAAATTTTAAGTCGTAGGTTGTTATTAGTTGTTATGAATAGGCAAAAAATAATTTAAATTATGGATTCAAATTAGAACCAATGACAACTTAACACATGTGATTTATTGTGAAAATGTTGACGACGTAGTACTTTTTTTTCATTTTAGAAAAATTTTAAAAAAAGGGACTAATATTAATGAATAATAATAAATAAATAAAAACTAACAAATCAGTATATTGTTATCTCAAGTGCTTCAAGAGATCCATTGAAAAAAAGAC
>JARYZH020001303.1:0-33205 GCA_030021035.2 Notholithocarpus densiflorus
TAAATCTCTCCCTCTTCATCTTTTTCAAATCTGAATTTTTGTTTGGTAAAACAAATAGGGTTAGGTTTCATGAGGAGTTCCTAACTCCATGCATGAAGCTTTAGGTACGAGTCCCTGACTCGTAAATCCTATTTGAACATTACCAAATAAAAATTCTTTCAAGTTTTGGTTCAGTGTTTTCTCAACTAGAGTCCTTGACTCTATCAAATCAAATTCATCAATGGAGTCCTTGACTTTACCATATTTTAATGGAGTCCTTGACTCTACCATTTTAATGGAGTCATTGACTCTACTAAAGTAATGGAGTCCTTGACTCTACCAAATTAATGGAGTCTTCGACTCTACTAAATTAATGGAGTCCTTGACTCTATCCCATCAATGGAGTCTTTGACTCCACCATCAAATTAATGGAGGCATTAACTCTACCAAATTAATCGTGACTAATTCTTTTGGGATTATTAATTCTTTAAACAAGATTAGAGTTAATAATTCTTAAAATAAAATGACCATAAAATTAGGTTGGGAAAATTTTCCAATTCCAAATATGTTCACAATGATTAAATTGCTTTAAAGGAGTTTTCTTTCCCTTAATTAAATTTGGGAATTTCAATCAAAATATTATTAAAATTCCGACAAAGAAGCAAATGAAAGAAAGAGAAATTTGCTTAGACATTCAACTTCTTAAAAAAGAATTATTAGTTCGATTGTCATAAAAGCATGGTCCTTGAGATTAAAACCAATTATTTCACCCAAAAGCAAAATTAAGTCGATGCTTAATTAAATACAAAGTATTTGACTTAAATGTCCATCATTTAAAATTGGGCAAAATTAATTTGAGGATTTTAAATCTAAAACCTCACTTTAAGAACTACGAATTGGCTTGATCCCCGTCAAGGGTACGTAGGCAACCTAAAAAAATTATTAGGTGTAGCCACAAATAAATAAAAACACATATCCCCTTAAACATGAAAATAAATAAACTCATGTACAAAGACAACGTGATTGGAATCAAAGGGTTTTCCCTTGAAACAAGGGGTTGTAATTAAGAGATACATTATCTTGAATGGGCACTACTCACATCAATAAAACTCATACACCAAAAGGCCTATGAGTGAAATTATGTTTGACAAATTGTTAAACATAATTTGACAACGTTTGTTAAACATAATCTAACAATTATTTTTAACAATTTTCGTCAACAAGCATATAAAATAATTGTAACCTTAGAGGGTATCAATATTTTATTAATGATCTACATATCAAAGTTGTATTATTTCTAAATCATCTACAATATTGGTGGTTCACTTTAGGGTTATTAATTTGGATTCATGAGTAACCTTGCCTATCCTTTTTGTGGACTAAATGGTTTTTTTTTTTTTATGCGTGGACTAAATGGTTTTTGAGATGTCTTGAAGATTGCATTTGAAAACTTGAATTTGGATTTAGATTTGGATTCTAAATCAATATATTAAAATTCCATGATTTCAAATCCACTGAATTTAGATATCATAATTTCAAATCCAAGGATTCTATAGGTTTAAAATCTTTGGTAGATTTGTCAAATTCAAATCCTTAACCATTTTTAAAGCATCCAAACATAGTTTTTAGATTTTAATCACCCGAATTCAAATCCACGTGCCAAAATATTGCCATCCAAACCCACCAAAAAGGTATTTCAAATATAGGTTTAGGACCATGAATGATGGAAATATTTGGGACTGAGATGGAAAATGACACAATGAACATTTGAAGGTTTGTATTTTTTAATCCCTTTCAAAATTAAACTATTAATTCCATATGCATGTTTTTTTTTTTTTTTTTTTTTTTTTTTTGCAAAGCAAGTTTGCATCATTTTAGTTTCCTCTCTTGGTGTATTTGACCCCACACTATGCTCTATGAGGCCTGAGGTTTCCAAAATGATTTGGCAGTGAAAATGATTCTTTTTAATGTAGATTTGATGAACCAAACACACATTTAAGATTTGGTAGTTGAGTCTCTCTCTCTCCACTATATCTACTCCTCGATTTGTTGGGTTGGTTTTTACTTATTAAAAAAAAGTTGGTTTTTGTAGCATAGATTGTCAAACACCTCTGATTTTGAAATGGCCCCCCTACAATAAGGGCTAGTCTTTCGATAGTTAGTGCAAAATAATCTCGGTAATCCTTCCATAATGAGATTCATGCAAATTAAGTATTGGCCTTAATAAATCTATCATGTCATTGTTAGTAACTTGACCTCCTATAAGAGGTGTTGTCATTATAGTGATTCTAGATATGAACGATAGATAAATCCATGCGTTAGTATGGAGTTACAAAAGTAATGACACGTTAATGAACTTCTTCATTAATGAATCTAATTAATGAAGTTGTTTATTAATGAATGTAACATATCTGTTACAAAAATTGTTATTACGATAGAAAAGATTTTATGGCTGGTCATGTCCTTTCTAGGTTTATGTTTCCGTACTTGATGACTTTTAAAATAAGCCTTATATATGACTAATTAAGGTTGTGAGAAAAGAAACCCTAATCATCCAAGTCATCATGTGCCGAATTTGAGATCTGGAAATTTTGAAATCGTATATCTCGATAGATTGAGCTTGTGTCAAACTTGTGTCGAGCTTCTCTATTAAACTTTGATAGCAGCATCTGTCAAGCTTTTGTCGAGACTTAATGAAACAGGTTTTCTTCACTTGTTTCTTTGATCAATCTCCATGTCTTTAATGTTACCACTTGATATATTTGAATAACATACTTCTTAATATATTAAATCCAACTTAGATCTACCAAATTACAAGAAAAGTGCGATTTGTCAAATGATTAGTCAATTATATAGAAAATATGACCCTAACAGTTGGCAATAGCCATTCTTACTGCTAAACGATTAGCTATTATACCACTTGATTTGTTAGAAATTAGTGGGTCTTTCCTCACTTGCACATCCAAACACTCACACACTACTCAAAGAAAGTAACTCACTCTCAAAGTACACAAAGGGAGAAAGGGTAAAGAGGGAAGAGTCAGAGAACTCTCTAATACTTGTATTTCTCCTCTTTTTGGATTTATAATTATATATAACCCACGTACAACCATAACTTTCCTTATGTTTATTACACAAGTAACACAACTTCCAAAATCTCTCAAATACATTCATTGCATAAACTTCCCTTATTATTTCATAACATAAATTAATAAGTTTAAACTTTCCACGGACTCTCTACCTAGTAATATGAGTAATGAAAGAATCCAACTCCATGCGTGAAACTCCACCTTCTTCAATGGACTGCCCGATAGCACCTCCCAAATCCACTGTCCTCTTCCTTATCTCATCCCCTTCTTCTGATGCCATCAACAACTTTACAGCCTTTTCTACAGTGGATGATGTCACTAACTCATTTCTACGTGACCAGTCCTTCACAACAGTACCAACTTTGAGCAATTTTGTTATCAAAACAGTGTTCCTCGGCTGATCAGAGGCCATTGGCCATGCTGCTATTGGCACCCCCATAGTGATACTTTCCATGCAAGAATTCCATCCACAGTGACTCATAAATCCACCAGTTGATGGGTGACTTAGAATTTCCAATTGAGGTGCCCAATCTCTCACTACCATCCCCATGCTTTTCACTCTCTCTTCAAACCCTTCGGGAATCTCAGCCTTTCTAAGCTCTCCATTAATAAAAACATCACCTTTATCAGCATCCCTTAATACCCAGATGAACTTTTGCTCACTTTTTTCCAACCCAATTGCTAGCTCCTTTATTTGCTCGTCTTCCATGGAAGTTGTTGTCCCAAAAGACAGATATATCACCGAGTTTGGTGACTCTTTATCCAGCCACTCCAAGCACTTGTGCCTTTTATTTGAACCTATATTTCTCACAGGGTTGAATGGTCCAATAGCCCAATGCTTCTTGTCTCCCTCTATCTTTTCCATTAAGTCCATATATGCACCCTCTATGACCCTGCATGTATTGTAAAGGTACCCGGAGCTTAACTTTTGGAACTTTACTTGTGAATCAATAAAGTTCATGGCCTCGGTTGTTAAACAACCTTCAAGAAATGGAAGGTCTTTTGTGATTATCTTGGAGTACGGATCTAATTCTAGAGCTTTTCCCATTGCTTCCCACAAATTAAAAAAGCAAGTAAAAGCTGATATACTATGGAAGGTGTATGACTCGGCGTTAGGGATAGTAACCAAGTCTTGCACCACTGAGCCCAACAATGAATCGTTGATGACAATGATTCTTGTTGCTTTGGATGAAAGTTCACGTAAAAGTGAAGCCATGGGTTCACGAAGATGCAAGGAAGCATTGATTGATGGTTGGAGATGTGAAGGGAACTTGTTTGGTGCATTGGGATTTGGCGATGGGGTGAGAAAAGGTGGGATTTTGAGGTCATGGAAATGGATGTCTGAAACTGAATTTGGGTCCCAACCATGGACTCGAAGCATGGCTTGACGGTTGTGAGTGGCAGTACAGGCATAGTGAACTGGGATATTGTAGGCTAAGATAAGACGTGAGAGGTGAAGGAGTTGTTTGAGATGGCCTTGTGCAGGAAAGGGTACCATGACCACTGCCACCTTTGTTTTGTTTAGGCCATGGTTTTGATGTTGTTGTTGGTTAGCCATTGATGAAAGTTGGAAAATGCTTACTTTGTGGATTGGGTCTCGGGGATTTGGGGGTTTGGAGATTTGTGTTTGGGTTTGGGTTTTTATAAGCAAAAGACATTGAGATTTTCACCTTTTCCTTCCATGATAATGATGTTATCTTCCCAAATTTTGAAAGAAAATAGGATGAAAATGGTGAGTACCATTATTTGGTAAAATATGTAAGAATTTACAACTATTTATAAAATAATTAAAGATTTACCACTTTTTAAAGCTTGAGTTTGTGAAACTCGAGTTTTATGAAAAATAGTTACCAATTTTTTATGTAACTCGAGTTTCATAAAAAAAATAGTACAGCAGACTTGAAGGCTATTTATTTAAAGAACTCAAGTTTTTAGAACTCGAGTTACACAGCAAACTCAAATTTCAAAATAGTAGTTCATCCATATAATCCAAAATAGTGGTAAATCTCTACGTATTTTGCTAAATAGTGATTGTAATCAAATAACTGTTCTCATCTCTTCTAATGTTTTGGTTATCTCTTACTTTCTTTTTCTTTTTCCTTTTATTCTTTCTTTTTTCTTTCAGGGCGTGATACACGTACTGCTTCCTTTTTTTCGCTTTTTGATTTTTTTCGGTTTGATTCTTCTTTCTTAATTTCTTTCACTTTTTTTTTTTTTTTTTTTTACTTTTTCTTTTGTACTGGCCATGTTTTTTTATTTTTTAACAAATTTGGGTGATTGTCTTTTTTTTAGAGGTGCTACGTCCACAATATTTTTACAATATTTTTACAACAAATCATAAGTGATTAGTTGTAATTGGTTCAAATTTGAACTTAACACTAAGATACATTTTTGCCCCAACAATAATTATCAGTAACAACCTGCCACTTAGGATTTGTTGTAAAAATATTGTGAACATATCATTTCTCTCTTTGTTTAGTTGTTTACTTTTTTTTTTTTTAGAGTTTTAATTTATGGCGTCAGTTCTTAATGATAGTTATTTTATCATTTTTTTTTTTTTTTAGAGTTTCAACTTATGGCATTGGCTCCTGATGATAGGATCTTTTATTCAATCATCAGAGATTTTACCAGTTGAATTAACTGGAACCCACAACTTCTTTATAAACATCAAAATAAAATATATTTAGTATAAAAGAAAATGCACAAAATAATTATTTATTATATTTTTTTACTCAATCATTTATAATATATCAAAATATAAATCTATCAATAGTATTGTGTCAAAATAATTATTTTTAATATATTTTTACTCATTCATTTAGTCCCAAACTTTTAGCATTGTGTCAAAATAATCCATGTCGTTAAGTGATGGCTAGAAAAAACAGACGTGGCTACCAATAATATTAAAATATATATTTTTTCAATAATTAATCCAACTGTTTTTGGTTCTTATTTATTTTTTCTAATTGTTTGACGTTCATTTAAATTCTAATGTAGGTGAATATTTTATAAAAATAAAATAAAATCACGTTATTTTATATCTATTTTTTTGAAGAATATTTCTAGACATTTAGAAGCCAGTCAGTTTAATAAATCTACAATTTAAACCTTTTTTATGATGGTGGGGCTTGAAGAAAGGAAGTCTATAATAATAATTTCTGCCAGCATCAATGAACCAAAAATATATATATATATAAAAGAAATAATAATAACTAGCCTCATCACACGCGCTTCGCGCCTGCGATGAGGCTCTTTATTTTTTTGAAATTTAGTATTATAATTTTTTTTTCTACACTATTTGAAAAAATAGATAGGATTTTTTTTTCAAAGAGAATAAGATTCATTTTTCAATTTGAAGCTTTTGCGTGTTTATCCAATAATCCTTTTGCCCTACAATAATCCTTTTTTTTTTTTAACGTGGGATAGTTTTTCCTTATTGTATTGGAGGGGTAGTTATTTTTTTTCAAACGTGAGTAGTGGGAAGTTCTTTTTTTGAGAAGAAAAGTGGGGAAGTTTTATTGTACATGTTTCTTTTTTTATGAGAAATTCTATTCAGAAAAATGTGGAGAAGATAAATACGTGGGGAGTTTTTTAAGCTATTGAGTAGAAATAGAAAGACATTTCAACGTAGAAGTAGAAATTTATTATTTTTGTCAATTTACTATTTTAACCCCATTTTTAAGTTTTAGGTAGGAGTATTTTTTTACTATAAAAAAAAGCAATAACTAACTTTCTTTTGTCAATTTACTATTTTAACCCCATTTTTAAATTGTTGGTTAATTAATTTAGGGGTATTTTTGACAGTAAAAAAAGCAATAACTAACTTTCTGAATCCTCTTAATATATACAGATAATAACATAGTGGACTTTGGAAAAAAAATAAAAAAGAGATCATGTGTATATATATAATATATTATAAACTATAGAAAGAAAAGAAAATTTTCACGCATGAATTTTAGACAAACTTTAAATTTTAATAACTTGAACGAGTGTTGCGGATACTGAGGAACGCTACAACTATGGCAAGTGTTGCGGATACTGAGGAAGAGGATGGTCCACGCAACGTGAATTCAGGGGATGTGGTGCCACCTAGAACTGAGCCGCAATTAGTGGAGATTGACTCGGTACAAAAAAATAAGGGAAAAATACTCGCACACTCCCTAAACTCTGAAGTAGTGGCCAATACACCACTAAACTTTTTTATTGGTCAATTTACTTCATAAACTTCACTTACCTGCCAAATCAGTACCCCAGTTAATTTACATATAAAAAACTAACGGAATGGTCACGTGAGATCGCATGAGCTTTAAGAAACAAACTGTGCCCTTTTCATTTGAAACGCTGTGGATTGATGAAAGGAAAAGAAACTTAGGTCTGACCGGAGAGGGGAGAGAGAGAGACAGACATACAGCCACCGCGGCACGTCGTCCCGTCCTCTCGCCGCCCGTGTCCCGACAGCGCCTGATGGTTCTACCGCGCTGTCTAATAGCCACCGCTTGGTTTGTTTGTTTTTTCTTCTTCTTCTTTCTATCTTTCTTTCTAATCCAAGTATTTTTATTATTCAAATCCACAAAAAGCTCTCTGTTTTACTAATCTCCCTGTATGAATTTCTATAGGAATTTCTTGGTTTGGTCTAATTTTTGGGGTTGGGTCTTGTGAGCTTGTTTGTTTCATAGAAAATGAAATTTACAAATGAAATGAACATTAAAAATTTGGAGTTGTAATTACAGTATACATATTAGGTGAATGAATGATATTCTTTATATTGTTTTGCAATTGATGTTTATGTGGCTAGTGCTATAGTGAACATGTATTGCATTATTGCTTTTGAATATGCTATACAACTGTTTGATGAAATGCTTGAGAGAAATATGGCTACTGCTCTAATATATAAGTTGCATTGATTCTGCTCTCTAGTGGAAGATTGCGTTTTGAAGTTACTTTTATTAGTTCGAAAGTAAGGAATTGAGGAAGAAAATTTGGAAAAGAAGTGATTATAATACATTGTTGTTTGATCGTATTTTGTGATACTATACATAATGATAGCCACCTTGTCAAAGCTACATATTTGAATTTAGTGATATTCATTGTTCCTACCAGTTCACAAAATCGTTTCAAGCTTCTAGGCTCCTCTAGCATAACAATTGCAAGCACAACCTCTTGTTGCAAGATGGTCACCTACACGAAGGACACACATACTCAATCCCAAGCCTTCATTGATAGCACAACCTAGACCATGATGGACCAATACCACTCAGTTCATCAGTGAGCATCTTGTTGAGCGCATAAAGGTCTCATACCACTCAGTTGATCAGCCTAGATGTGGGGTGTGTCTGAAGCACTGTAAATCTTTTTGATCACTGAGTGAGCATGTTATTGGTGAGATTTTATTTCATATGCATTCTGATCTAGAGTATTACATATTTTTGTTTTTTTTTTTTTTTTGAATCCTTTGGTGCAAGCACTGGGTGCAAGGTGTTTATTTGTTTGTATTGGCCATTTACAATGAATTATATTCTCCATATTGTTTCATTTAAATAAGTAGACTTGTAAAAATCTCTAGCTTTGAGGGAATAGTTTATGGATACGGAGTTTTGTGTATTTTTACCCCCTATTTTCTATATTGTTCTTCTTCCTTTTCTTTTTCCAGCTCTTTCTATTAATCTTCTTGTTAATTTTGTGTTATAGTCATGGATGAATGTCCACTGTCACTCCCTGCAAATTCACCTTCTGTACCAAATGTACCACCCCTTCAATCCCAATGTGATTCTATTGAGTTGGAATGGTGAAAGAGATTCAGACCATGGTGATAAGTTGAGGATTGTAGAAGGGTTTTCTGATGATGAAGGAATTCAAGGTCTAGATTCCCTGAGTTTAACCAGTTTAACCAACACACTGACATGAAGAGTGTACATCTAACATTGGGACTCGTATTTGCATCACATGTAGTCTTCAAGGAGGCACTAAAGGAGTGGTGTATTAGAAAAGTGTAATTATTGATTCGTTTGGTGTTATTTTTGTGAAACAATATACCATTTGTAAACACTTACTGATATTTCAATTCATGGCAAATTGGAAAATGTTCATTTTTTGGTTGGGACTTTCTTCCCTTATTGGGAGACAGGCATCTTTTAGTGCTTATTGCATTTTTAAGCTTAATATATGAATCAAAGCGATTGAATAAGGTGACATTGTTAGTGTTAGCTAAGGAGAATGATCTAATCCCCAATTTATATACCTGGTAGTGACTTAATGCAAACCACAATGACTTACACAAGTCATATATTGGCCTCTTCATGATAGGAGAAATTTCCACTATTTCCGCGACTTTGAACTCGTGAATTCATCTTCCTCCGTCGCAAACTTCCTACCAGAATCAGAGTTCGACGCTCTCGTCGCCAAAGAATTCATCGCTTTGGCCAACACATCGTTAAACCGATCATTCTCTGCCCCTGTGATATTCTGCGTACTACTCAAGAATATTTCAGGGACTTCGTTGATGGTAGCGAAGATGGATTGGTTAGAGTAACGTAAAAGGCACTCGTCGTACCATATTATAGCGACTTTGTCTAGAGGGCATCGCCCCAATATGTCTTTGCTTGCTGTGGCGACCAGTCTTGACAGACGGTGGTGTTGACGTCGACTCGACAAAGGAAGAGACCAGAGACCACGTCGTCAGCTGGGTTGTCCCCAGCTGAGGCGTTATAGAATCCATTGTTGTTGTTGTTTGAAGCGTTTGAGGTAAGAGAAGAGAGGACGAGGTTGAGGTTGAGGTTGAGGTTGGTTTGGTAGGTACTGTTAGCGATGAAGAATGTTGAGTTTGAGCAAAAGTGAGCGCTGTAAGTGGGTGCTGATTCAGTTTTGGTAAGGCTAAGGAAGGTAATTACCCAGAGAGACAAAAGGAGCCTGGGAAATTTGAAATAACGCATTTTGGTTATACCTCTTAACAAGTACACCGATTGCAAGGTCACCCAATATTTGTTCAATTTCATGTGTAATTATTTTTGTTTTTTTGGGTAAGTTGGGCAATGGAATAAAGTCATAAAGATAAAAGATTTGGTGATAGGATGAGGATACGGGTGATGAGTATTGAGTAGTGCGGGTGGGGTCTCTGGACGCAAGTGAACAAAACCAACTTTACTGTTCCTAGTTGACCAGAAGTTTGACTGTTGACTGTTGACTTATTTTGTGGAGCATTGACCAAAAGTCAAAATTTCTAAAAGTATCTATCTTGCTCAGTTTTTGTGTAGATTCTAATTTTGGATTCCGTTTATTCATTTGAAGTTCTGAAATTGTTCAATTGACATATTTTTCGTTGTGGTTTCCTTAAAGGCACTCTTCAAGGTATTTTTAAGGAATTTTTTCATGCTTATTCAACTTTAAACCCTTATCAAGCTTCCACCTTGAATTTGGGAGAATGTTAGAGATAGAGTTTGATCTCTTATATATACTCATGTTATATTTTATTGTAACACAGATTTTATATTACACTTTTACTTAATAAAAATGTAACCCTTAAGGACTTCTTCTGTAGATGTAGGCCGTTAAGGTTGAACCACGTAACCCTGTGTTCTTGTGTTCCTATTCTATACTTCTTCTTCTGCATTTACTCCAATATATACAACATGGTATAGACATCAATGCTAATATATTCAACAAAAGTCACTTTAATCGGAGAAGATGTCAAGGAAATCCTATTTATTACCAACCTAATACTAGTGCTTTCTTTTTCTATAATTTTTTTTTTTTTTATTCTGATATAAGACAATAATAAAGTTCATCTTAATTGAATAATCGTGGATTTTTATGAATTAGGATAGAGGGGAATGGAAAGTTCTTATATGTGGATAGTTCTTATTTAAGAGCCTAGGAGAAAGGAGTAGTTCTAGTATTAGAAAGAATGCAATAAAATTCTAGTTCTTCGCATGGGCTTCTTAGGCGAAAAAGGCACAAAAACAATAGGTATGCCTTATACGGGAGAAATTATTAAGTCATGGGATAATTGCTGACATGGTCTTTCATGACCTCTTAACAAATAAAATACTATTATTTATGTAAATATGACATTACTTAGTAATTTTTTTATTTTTTATTCTTTATACTGATTAAGAAGTTCACTCGTGCATTTACATAAATAACGTCATCTTATTAGTCGAGAGAACTATGCAATGGAACTAATAAAGTAATGATTTCTCCCAAACTTGATCTTAAGACAAAAGGTTCATGTGTGGACGAGGGTACAAAATCATACATCTTGGGCTTGGTCCGAGGACGTCCATGATCCGAGTAGTGACGCATTTATTAGGTGTTCTATTTTAAAGTCTCATAAGTAGGAAATGTGAAGAAAGTTATTCCGAGGAGGACTTTATCCTCGGACGTTAAGAGTACAACACAAATAGATATCCCACAAGTGAAGTGACCTTCCAAGAAGTTCCAACGGTGGGGACGTGTCTCATGAACATACGGGAAGGAAGAGATCTAGAAATATCTGAGGAAAAGCTGCTACTACCGCATTAAATGCACTGCAGCTACTTTTCTGGCCGCATTTATGTGGAGAGGACCTCTGAACAGTGCCACTGAAGCTACTACAACTCACAGAAGGGAGAAAGAAGGTGTTTGATAGGACAAGTACTCAAGTAATGTCCTAGATGATCAACAAGTGTAGGGTCAAGATGACCAAAGGGGAGCTATATAATGTAAAAGATCTTCCCTGGAAAGAGGGAGACATTTTGTAATTGAGAAACTTTATTGATATTGAATTAAACCTCCTCGGACTAGGCCGAGAGCAAATTTATCCAAAACTATTTCCTTTTTCTTCTTCTTGTTACCTCTTAACCTGGTCCTAAAGTCATATTAAACCTTGTCCATTTCACTAAAACACTATTCTTTAACCCACTATCTACAAATTTATTGTATTGGGCTTATTTGGCCAAGTTCCTCTATACGTTGGGCTTGAGCTGTAAATTGTGACCCTACAGTTCACAAAAGTAAAAGTTGGCGTGAACAGTGGCGCAGTGGGTAAGGGGCTGCTTGGTTTTTTTTTTTTTTTTTTCCATCACTTATCACTCCTCACTCAATTTTCGTCACTCATCACTCATCACTTAAAATACCCCAATTTCCTATACCCACCCGTTTGGCACACTTCACTCAGCTTCTCATCACTTAATTTTTCTACTTTTTTGTGGGACCCATACCTGTAAATTGGTCAGACCCTTCTGTTAAGCCTACCGATCAGATATCCATACCCACAAACCCACAAAAAAAAAACAAAAAAAACAAAAAAACAAAAAAAAAAAAAACGAAACCCAAATCAGAGCTGCTACCCACCACCACTGCACTCACCCCCACAAAAAAAATACTCACCATCACCACCACCACCACCATCACCATCCACCACAAACAACAAATCCCAGAAAAAAGCCCTCCACCGCTCACCACCACCACTCACCAAACCCAGAAAAAACCCACACCCAAACCGGCAAGCAACCCACCGATTCAAGACCGAAATTCAAACCGATTCAACACCGAACTCAAACCGATTCAACACCGAAACTCAAACCGAGTCAACACCGAACTCAACCAACTCAACACCAAAACTCACACCAATTCAACACTGAAACTCAGACCGATTTAACACCGAAACTCAAACAAACACCAACAGCAACCTGAAACTCAAACCGATTCAACCCGAAACTCAAACAACACCACCAGTAACCCGAAACACAAACAAACCCCCAGTAACCCGAAGCCCATAACACCAGTCAGAGAGAATAGAAGCAACAGAGACAGATGATAAATAGATCGGCAATTAGGGGAAGAGAGAGCACTAGTTTGAGAGAGAGCCTTCGATTTTGTTGAGAGATAGAGAACTGATGAGAGATGGTGATGGAGAGAAGAGTGCCTTGGGAAGAGAAGAGGAAGAGGAAAAAAAAAAGAAAGAAAAGAGATGGTCTGAAGGATGAGAGAGCCGTTGGTAGTCAATGAGCTGGCAAGGAAAAGACAGGACACAGAAAACGGGGGCCACCATGTGAATATATTTACGAAAATGCCACAGAAAACTTAGGGTATGTTTGGTAACTGTTTTTTCCCTTTATTTTTCTGTTTCCAAAAACAATTTTCTATTTTGAGACTAAAAAACTTGTTTGGCAACCCAAAATGAACAAAAAACAAAAACTGTTCTCAAAACTCAATTTGTGAAGGAAACTGAAAAACATGCAAAATATTGTTTTCAGTTTCTAATTTTCAAAAGTTAATGAAAACACGCATTTAATTTAATGAACCTGTCTCATTTAATAAGTTAGCATTAGAGTTCAAATCCTAGTAACAAATTTTTTTTTTCTTCAAAAAACGATCTTTTTAATTTCAGCCAACCAAACATGTTTTTAATTTTAAAAATATAAGAAAATTGCTTTTTCTTTATATTCCCAAAAACAAGTTTTTGAAAATAGAAAACAAAAACTATTACCAAACATAACCTGAGTTTTGAAAACTGAAAACATCTAAAATGTGTTTTGAGTTTTTTCTTTATATGTGTTTTCACATATTTTGAGTTATGGGTGATGAAAACAGAATTATGAATGATAGAAACATAAAAACCAAACAGCCCCTAAGCCTTTACTAGTGGTCATTTGGGAAAAATTTTGCCACTCAAGCGGTGTTCTTCAACTTCTCAAAAAGAAGGTACTGGAAATGAGTATAGGCTCCTATACCTCAAAATACTTGTCTTCTTGTGGCAAATATCTCAGAGACCAGATGTATAAATAGAATTCCTCTATAAAAAAAATAATAATAATAATGCAAAGATTATAAAACTTTCATTATAAGGTGTGTCTCATAAATTTCTGAGTCACCATCATTTTTTTTTTTTAAATGTTTATTATAATATGATGTGATACCAGGTCAATTTTAGAAGAGACCAGTTAAAATACCTCATCCTCCACCATGATGAGAATGGAATATTGAGAAAGTGTCATTCACCCCCATCCAAAATTAACCAGCCCTATGAGAAATACAATTGACACCCACCCAACTTTGATATCGTACTGATATCAGTTCTAATTGACAGCGAACTTATATTTACGATTGTTTACAGTTTTCAGTCCATAAACAAGAGCTATCTGAGAACTGGAATAGAAGTTCCACCACTTACTAATATATACTGATTTTGGAAAGCATCTTGTCTAGTCAAACTATCGAGGATATATTTCAGTGAATGATGCTTCATTAACAGACCATCCATTTGATTGGTTTGTATGTTGATCAGACTCAAGCTCCGTTATTGGCTTATTTAGCTTTGCTCTGCTTCGATGCAAAAATGCCGGTTGCTGAGGTAATGGTAGCGTAACAGAATAACTGTTAAGCATGAGAGATATTGTTGCCATTGTAGGTCGATTTGCAGGATTTTCTTGAACGCACAACAAGCCCAAATGGATGCACCTAATAACTTCATTTCTTGAATAAGAATTTCTCAAAGAGGGATCCAACAATTCCAAGGGTGTTCCATTCCTCCATTGTTTCCAAGCCTGCAGAAACTCGTTAAAAACGTGAAGTTCATCAAGTTCATCTTTCTTCCTCACAACCAAAGAAAAATAATTTCATTGTAAAAGTGACAAATTTAAAATATCTGATTCAAACTTACATAACTCAATAGGTCTTCAGCAAGTTCTGATTGATAGAAATGGGTATTCTTTTTGCCACTTATAATCTCTAGAACTAGGACTCCAAAGCTAAACACATCAGACTTCACAGAATATCGTCCATGCATAGCATACTCCGGAGACATATAACCGCTACAATCAAGAACCATAAAGAAACAGCCTTAAGTAAAATAAAAGAAGGAATTTTTAGAAGGTCAATCATAGTATCATATCTGTAAATTTTGGAACATCTCAAGCTAATCAATCTCCTAAGATAATCCTTCTCACAGCATTGCTATTTACACAAGGCAGAGCATGAACTGATGGTGTTAAAGTATATCTATATTTCATTTCTGTAACTCTCACATGTTATAAGAAATAAATAAATTTGTGATAAAGAACTTACAATGTTCCAACAATTCTATTTGTATTCGCTTGAGTTTGATCTACTACAAATATCCTTGCCATGCCAAAATCTGAAATTTTTGGGTTCATATCGTCATCTAACAAAACATTACTAGCTTTGACATCACGATGAATAATTCTAAGTCGAGAATCTTCATGAAGATAAAGAATCCCTCGGGCTATTCCTTCTATAATCTTGTAACGTTTTGACCAATCCAATTCTCCTTGCTTTGATGGCTCTATAATTTTGTCATAATTAAATACTCAAGTTAGGAATGAGATTCAAATGGACAAGGAAATATGCTGATTCAATTCGAAAACAAAATTTAATTATCATCTTAGAATTTCAGCTCCTTGGCACTGATTCAATTTGTGAGAAGTTCAAGACAAGTGAATTTTGATGGATATGTAAGTGATCAGTATCATGTGCTCTGATACTAATCAGTAACCATACATACCTTAGAGACATTAAACAAAGAAAGAAAGAAATAATTGGATTTAAGTTCAGATGGGCCTAACCAAATAGAAAGTAATCAAGGCTTTTGTTGGGAACATATTCATAGGCGAGTATCTTCTCTTCTCCTACCAAGCAAAATCCTAATAGTCTCACTAGATTTCTGTGTTGAAGCTTGCCTACCAATACAACCTCATTCTTAAATTCTACTGCACCCTGTCCAGATCTTACAGATAATCTTTTCACAGCTATATGTTGTCCATTGGGAAGGGTACCCTGAAAATATATTTGAACCAAGATTAAACAATCTTTTGTGTGCAAAAAACTCTCATTGACCTTCAGTATTAACTTAATTTTTACCTTGTAAACGGCACCAAATCCTCCTTCACCTATCTTATTATCCTCTGAGAACTTGTTTGTGGCATCTTCAATGATATCTAAGTCAAACTGCAAGGACTCTACATTTGTAATTTCGACTCCACCTAGACAACAAAGCAGTAGATATAATGATTTTTTTTAAAATAAAAATTCCAATTGCGAATTGTTTATACCACAAAGACCAAAAAGCAAAGTGATTAAATAATAATCTTTTATTCTTCACCATTTTCCTCTGGTAAATTATTATACTTCTTCCTTGCTCTCCGACAAAAGAAGCAACAGCCAATGAAGAGAAGAACCACAGAAACAGCAATTGGGATAACAATGGCAACAATTGTTAGCGACGACAATTTTTTTTCTCCTGCATACAACGATATGCATCATTTACTTTAGAAAGTAAGACAGTTCATCGTGATCCTTTAATATTAAAAATAACATTATATATAATTAGTAATAATAAACTAGACAAATGATATGTCAGTGACAGCCCAACCAATTGGTAAATAGTTAAAGAATGAAGCAGGAAAAAGACCAATAAAAATTCTGTCCCAATTACATCTTCTTCTTTTCTAAACTCTGGTTATTTTATATTATAGCAACAAACCAAGAATTTAATCAATAAGATTTCTATTTTGTCTATTAATAACTCTTAGCATTAGATGCATCAAAACCTCATGTCTAGTATCATGGGTGTCATGCCAGGATTCCTCCTGTATTAACTCAGTTTGTAAGACAGTAAGACTACACAAATTAATAATTCTGGACACCCAAGATAATTGTTTAAAATTTAAATAAATAAATAAACCATCTTCAATAGCAGAAGATCGAGACAGGACCATCTCTCAACTGCGAGACCCAATTAAGGCCACATAGGGTCTGAAACTGTTAAGAATCACAGATCTGGAAAAAAAAATTAAAATGTTCTTAATTATCGTACCTGGTGGAGCAAGCGGAGGAAGAATAGGCGAAGCAGATGTGATGTTGTAAAATGGGTACACTTCATATCTGATGTTACAACTTGGGAGCACAACTCTTGCACCTTGTTTTCCATTACAACACGTAGGAAGATCTCCTATGGCACTTCGAAAACACCTATAACAATCAGACACAGTCAAGTCCGGCGTGCACTGCCCGAGACTGTACAGCTTCTTTGAACTCGTAACCTCATCTTCCTCCGTCGCAAACTTCTTGCCCGAGTCAGAGTTCGACGCTTTCGTCGCCAAAGAGTTCATCGCGTTGGCCAACACATCGTTAAACCGATCACTCTCCGCCTCTGTGATATTCTGCGAACCGGGCAAGTCAAACCCAGGCACTTCGTTGATGGTAGCGAGGATGGATTGGTTTGAGTAACGCAAAAGGCACTCATCGTACCAATTTATAGCGACTTTGTTTAGAGGACACCGCCGTAATAGCTCTTGTTTTGCAGTGGCAACGCAGTCTTGACAGACTGTGGTGTTGACATCGCCACGACAGAGGAAGAGACCAGAGACCACGTCTTCGTCAGGAGTGTTCCCTCCAGCTGAGGCGTTGTGGAATCCACTGTTGTCTGTGGAGTTTGAGGTAAGAGAAGAGAGGACGAGGTTAAGGTTGGTTTGGTAGGTACTGTTGGCGGTGAACAAGGTTGTGTTGACGCAGTAGTCAGCGCTGTAAGTGGGTGCTGATTCTGTACTACTGGTAAGGCTAAGCAAGGTAATTAGCCAAAGACACAAAAGGAGCCTGGGAAATTTGAAAGAATACATTTTGGTTACCTCAATTGCAAGGTCACCTAGCATTTGTTCAATTTCATGTTTGTTTCAAATTTTTTTTTTTTTTTTTTTTTTTTTGGGGGTGGGATCCGGATCCTCTCCATTTCCCTTTGAAATGGAGAGGCTCCAGTTTACGGTAGGGATTTTTTTTTAAATGATTAGCGCTCAAAATTGAACCACGTCATTTAAAATGTTAACATACACTTAACTCAACAAATTCAACTCTGGTTAAACTAGCCGGACCCCTTTTCTCTCACCAGCCGTTCAAACTCTCTCTCTCTCTCAAATTTCAAAGTTCAAACTCTCTCTCTCACTAGCCCATCTGAAATTTCTCTCCCCAGCCGATACTTTCACCGCCAGTGGATACTCTTGGGCTATCTATTTTTACCCGGATGGCGAGAATGGGCGGTACAATGCTAGGTATATTTTGCTGTTTTTAGTTTTGGCGAGTGAAGATGCTGATGTGAGAGCGCTTTTTGAACTGAAGCTTTTGGATCAGAGTGGGAAAGAGAGGCATAAGGTTCAAACCCACAGACCCATCCGGCCACTGCGGCAGATGAGAGACTATGGAAGGCAATATGGTCCCTCAACACTCCCCCAAAAGTGCGTATGTTCTTGTGGCGAGCGTGCTCTAACATCCTACCTACCTGAGCCAATCTACACATGAAGAGAGTACAGTTGAATTCATCTTGCGCAGTGTGTAACCACCAGAGTGAAACAGTCAAGCACATCCTCTAGGAATGCCCTTTCGCTTGTAAGGTTTGGGCATTGGTTAGTGGGAAGATCCAAAAGAGCTCAGTCGTGGCCCCTGATTTCTTCCTATTAACTCTAAGTATAATGCAGCGGCTGTCTAGGCATGAGATGGAGCAATGGGCTATGATCGCGTGGGCTATATGGAATGCTCTGAATAAGTACTGCTTTGAGGACACCCCAGCTCATCCGGAGGTTATTCTATGTGGAGCAACTTCGTTTCTACATGAATACCAAGCATTGATGACCAATCAGCAAACAAGACAATGACTACTCAGCTTTTCTTTGTATTTTATACAATTTTTATGTTTATGGCAGTGTGTAGCATGTCCTTGTCCTGGTGCCCAGTCTATTGTGTAGGCCTGCATAGCTTAGGACCCTTCCTTACACCTTTTGTACTTTTGTTCATTTAAATATACTAATTCTACCTTTTTCAGTCAAAAAATAACTTGCATGAGTTATTTGAATCTACGACCTTCCCGAATCCAACCTTATCGAAGAAATTTAAGATAGTTGAATAGTTTATAAAAATAGAATACTAATCACAAATTTGTGCGATCTGAAAACGATTGTCTTTTTCTTAAATGTTGAATATGGTTTCTTTTTTCTGTTTTATTTTTAGATTGCTTCCATCATCATATCATTATATTTTAGTAGGAATAATTTGCGTAACTGCAAGATGATTTTTTTTTTCTTTGAGTTTGAGTTAACTACTAAGGCATATAGTTTCTTTTGGATGAGCTAATATCCACTTAAAAATGGAAAATATAATGTTGAGTTTTTTAAAGCATCATGTTTAAGTATAACTGTATTTTTACACAATAAACAACATAAACTAGTAGGTTTGAGTTAACTCAATTAGTAAGATTTTTTATTATTGAATAAGAGAATAATATATTAATCTCATAATAAAGAGTAATCACTATAAATCAGATATCATAGATTTCAAATTTTATTGTAAAATTTATATAAAATAATAATAAAAATAAACTAATTCAAGCTATGTGATACTTTTTTTTTTATGAACAATAGCCTATGTGATACAATAACATGAAAGTGGGAACTAGGGCATGATTAGATCATATATATTTGTCGAATGACTAGACTCACAAAAGGGTATCAGCTCAGCTGAGCTTATTTTTCTATTTCTCCATGCTAGCAGGACTAGAATCTAGAAGGTTTAAGATAAGAAGCATCTGATATTATTAAAGAAAAAAAAAGTGATTGGACAAAGACAACAAGAAAAATTCTTCAAAACCTATCACTTTGTATTTGTGGTTTAGGGCCAAGGGGGTTGTGCGATTATGGTTATTTTCACGTCGATAACTGATCCTATAATGTTTATGCTGAATAGCCATAACACTTTTGCGTGCAAGAAACTGCAAAAATGGCCAGGAAATAAGGTGGAACCAATTTCATCATCAACAAACTACTCTTGCCACTAGGCCTTGGCTAGGAGTGGGTCTGTGGAGATATGACAATTCTGACTTGTTTTTGTGGTTTGCCAACCAAGGCCCTAGGGCTGTAAATAAGCCGAGTTTTGTCGAGTAGTGCATGTTCAAACTTGACTCGTTAGGAAAAATAAAAAACTCGAGCTTGGCTTGAGCTTGTGAAAAGCCTAAAAATAGTATTTAAGCTTGAGCTCGTGGGAAAGTCAAAAAGCTTGAGTTTGGCTTGGCTTGATTAATTAGTCAAGCCAAACTCAAGCTTAATATCAAGCTCAAACTAAAGCTTAGGTCAAGTTTTTGAGCTTGAGATCTAAAAAAATTACATGATTAAATGTTTAAATCTCTAAAATTAAGAAAAAAGAAAAAGAAAATAGTATACTCATTTTATCATGCATCTAGTCTTACTTATGATTAGCTATTCAAATTAATAATTTACATAATTAAATTCATCCATTCATCATTTCTTGTCTACAGCTTCTGCAATTGTTCAAAATACAATTTTTACATTCACGTTAGATGGTGAAGGACTAGAAAAATACCTGTTTGTAACTATTATAAATGAGAAAATACTAACATGTTTCATAACTTTACTTTAGATGATTGATAGGGAATGATCATATGTGGCCTACTTAATTATTTATTTATTTTTAAATGTAACTATAGTCTACAGTGGTTCTTGATTAGTTTAAAGGGAAGGAAAAAATTAAGGTAATATAGGTAGTGGTCTCATGTTGGCCATGTCATTATTAAGATATGTGTAACACATATAAACTTATAAATGAGTTTATGCTTGAATTGTTGTGTATCAAGCCTAATAACTCACGAGCTTGTTCGTGACCAAATTTTTTTGCTTGGGCTCGGCTTGTTTATTAAACGAGCCTAAAACTAAGGTTCAAGCTTGGCTTATTTATAGATAAACAAACATGAACAAGCCTTTTATCAAGCCGAGTCCGAGTTGTTCATAATCAGCTTGGTTCATTTACAGCCCTACAAGGCCCACATACTGTCACAGAGCTGAGTATCTGAACCTAGTATAAGAGAATCATTGACAATAGTTGATGAATTGCGTTATGGCATGCATCAGGGCCCCCATAACTTGAGATCTACGGAATTCTGGACAAGCTAGAATAGAGCAAAAGTTAATTAAAATGAGGTGTATAAGCAAAAGTAAGATAGACATTGCCACCATACCACATTCAGATTATATTAATCTTAAAATCATTTATCCTTCGTTTTTGTTCAAAAAGATTTTCAACCACCCCACTTTACAAGAGTTGGGGGTTAGAAGGGTTTGAACTTAGGATGTTCATAAGTGACTGAATGATGCAATTGAATTACAAGACTTTTGGTAAAACAAAACTCCGTTTGTGTATGCGCTTAGTGTCATATACTTGTTGACAGCCAATCCCAAGCTCGGGAAAAGGAGAAGGGTTGTGGTAGATTGATAATCATCGTAAAATTTAATCGCTCAATCATGAATGGATCCAATACAGATACTCGTTGGGGCATCACCTACATGTGGATGACTCTAACTAATTTGTTAAGGATCTATAGTCGATCCAATAATTTGGAATTAAGAATTTTTGTTGTTGAATTTGGTATAACAAGGTGTGACCATAGGCATGACATCTCACATAACGAGTTCTGTTATTTTTGGTACGTAATGTGTGGATCCACACATTATGTGTAACAAGTTTTTCCCTAAAAATATTGTACAAGAAAATAGGGTGGTAAATTTATTTCAACTGCAAGAGGTGTAGACTTCGTACCTAGTACATCAACACCCCGGTTTTCTTTTGAGGGTGCGGCTTGTGTCCAGTGAAAGTTATCACTGGACACGTTGGATTGCGGACACATGTACACTCTTGGACACGTGTCCGAATCCTGACGTGTCCAGTGATAACTTTCATTGGACACAAGCCCTTCCCTTCTTTTGAAGCACATGACAGTCGTCAATCAAACCAACTATAACATAATAGGCAGTTGCAATCAGAAACAAAAGAAACAGACTAAGGATATGCATGTTTAAAAGTTACAGTTTGCTTACTTGAAATGTGCACATCATCTCTTATGCAACCAAAACATCACAACTTGAAGCTAAAGCATTGAGCAAAAGAGCAATGTATCATTAGCAAATGAAAATAAATCACTTCCAGGATAGAGACTAATGGCAATCAAACAGCTCAAACCCGTGCAAACTTGGAGAAAGGTGTTAATTTGTCTCAAATTCTCTTTCCTTTGAGCAGATCTATTTTTTTATACATGCTCAAGCTTAACCTTCACATTAAGCAATAATACAACATCAACAGGGATATAATGTTTTGTAAGTGATTAAATGTTTTTTTACGTGAAGCAGATGAGCTTTTCTTTAACATGTAACTTTAATCCAGTTAAGATCCTGTTTGGCCTTCATGAGCCCTTAAATTTTTATCCTTGCACTTGCCTTGCATGTTCATTTTTACTAGCACCTACACTTACCAATGGTTACTCCTACATATTTCCAATTCTTTAAAATCCTTTCCACTCATTTTCTAACGTCCATGTATGCATGTTCTGCATTCTGCAATCCAAAGAGGTTAAACAAAACTGTCTGAACTCTGAACTGTGAAGTTGTAAAGGGCATTTACTGTGAGTTTCTTACAGTATTTTAAGATATACAATTTAAGAGATGCAAAAAATATAAGACAATAAGTGATTATGTTGATTTTTCCAACAATTCTACTTGTATTTCCTTGAGCTTGATCCACTACAAAAATCCTTCTAGATGAGTTAGATCCTTCTATTTGTAGGAATCTAGAGTCTAGAGGTTGGTTGCCTCTCCGTCATGATTATACCCCCTCCTGTTGCTTTGATTAGAGAATTCTACTCGAATCTCTCTATTCAGTCTGATTCATTCGGTGGTCACATTCTGACTGCTTGGATTCGAGGTGAAGAGTTTAAGATTACTAAGCAAATAGTATCTGAAGTTCTTGGTGTGCCTCTTGTCTGTAGACCTACTAATCCATATTCTGAGTCTTCTCCTATTGATGATGTCATGACACTTCTTTGCGGAAGATTTGTCACTTGGGGAACTGAACAAAGACTTAACTCTTATGAGTTGATAGAGTACAACTACCTGTTGTTTAGGATAGCATGTCACAATCTATTTCCTATCTCTCATGTGCATACTATTCCTATTGATAGATGTGTATTTCTGTATGCTCTTAGTACTAATGTATGTGGACACAAGGGTCTTTGGAGTCGTCACCTAATTTTTGCAATGGTCTAGGAACCATATATATAGCGTCCTCTCAATAAAAGACCTTTGATCTTACTATTAGAGTATGGGTTCGGAGTTTAGGTACACTCTTGGGAAGGTGTTAGGCACCTAAGATCGCCCAACCCTAAGGTTGGCCTCCCATCGTTATGTCTTATGTCTTAACCCTATTAAAAACTAATTCAACATTTGCAATCTAAACTCACACACACACTAACATGCATCTAACATACAATCATGGCATCTTTATCCCAAAACAACACCTATCTAACTAAAAGCAAAAGAGAGCCAAACCCAAACACATCTAAGAACCCTAACATATGAAACCCTATCATATATCAAACAAAGCAGCCACCCAAGCATGGCAACAAGCATATCATCATGAAATCATGGAAACCTTTAGGTTCAACACCACACAAACATGTTCATCACAAAAGATGCATGTTCATGTCAAGATATGACTTACCTTTACTTACCTTGCAGCACCTCAGCACTTATGGCATCATGAATGGGCATGTGAATGCATGGTCATGTCATCAAAGTAAGAAACAAACATAAAACCCTAATCTAAGCAAGTTGAAGACAAACAAGCATATAAGACAAAGACTCAGATACGTATGAACATAAGCAAAGGATTTAAAAAAGAAACAAAACATGTGAAACAAACAAACCAAACAACATAAGAAATCTGAATTAGGGTCTCTAGGCAAGCACCTGCGTATGCATGCTCATAGCATGCTTGCGTGGACTTGTTCAACAACCCTAACCCAGAAACGTGAAACAGAAAATAGAGGACAAACAAAAAACCTAATTCTAACTACCAAACATGCTCAGAATGTAAAAGAACTATGAAACTAACCTAAGAAAACATGCATAAACCTAAACTAAGCAAAGAAACATGATTAAAACAGAAATGAAAAAAACAGAAAAATAAAAAAGAAAGGGTTGAAGCTTGATACCTCAAAAGGAGTTCCTGAGCTTTAATTTTGATTGTTCCTCTCAGTCAAATCTATCACAGTTAATAAATACGTGATTAGTAATCTTAAACTCAAAGGATTGAGGCCAAAAAAGGTTTCAATCAAATAAAATTGACTTCAGAACCTTAAAGATCTTTTCCAACTCCTTGGAGGGATTTCAGGTACCCAGTAAAGGAAGTTTAACTCCTTCCTAGTCACATTATTCATTAAGCAACAACAAACAAGGAACCAAAGAGGGTAGGAAGCATTCATTCACACAACTTACTGACTGTTTAGTGTTTACATCAAACATAATTTTACTTCTCAATGCACCAAACAAGAAACCACCTGATTGGAATGATTTACTAAATATTTTTTTATTCCATACAGCATCTAACACTAACAAGCTTTTTTTCTTGATAAAAAAATTGTCCACTCTGGATGCCAATACAACACAATTAATTGTTTTTCCCAAGGCCCCTCAAGCCAACAATTAGTACTACCATGTTTCTTCTATAACCCATTTACTAACAACAATAATTCAAATACCTTTCACTTGTTTTTCTTCCTATTAAGCACACATGTTCCATCCAGAAATAAACCCATCCACTGCCTCTGTCCTACTTTACAGATTCCTCTGATTTCTTTCATGACATCCAATATCATGTAAGCAATTCCAAATTGAAGGCAGAAATTTTTGAGAGAAAAAAATATGGTTTTCCATATGATCCCTTCACACCTTGAATAAATTCTCAAATAGGGATTTGTGAAGGTTCGCCTCTTCTTTGGTGCAGATGAAAACTAAAAGGAAAAAAGGCTTACAGCATGATAACAATCATAGTAAATAAGATCACTAACATTGATATGGAAAACAAGGCATTAATATAAAACCAATCCATACCATATAACAAAATAAGGACCATCCCAGCAACAAAATTGTAAAAGGTTCTCCAATTGCAAAAGTGCAACTGAATTAGAATTTGCCAAATTTACATGAGGGCAAAGTATAATGGAATGAAACAGAAAAGAAATAAGACCTTTTCAACTTTCATGCCTAGAGGCTCTCCAATGGTCAAACGTCTCCCTTGCTAAGTTATCTCTCCATTCATTCCATGCATCTGATGACTCCAAATCTGTTATATGATCACCTTCTAACTCTTGACCCTCTGAGACGTTAGAAAAGGGGATGCTCTCTTGGGAGTCCACTGGCATCTCCCTTATGATATGGTTATGTAGTAAAGAGCAAGCTAATATGATCCTAACTTGGATCTCAATTGAATAACTGGATCTACTCCCAAGTATTCTCCATCTTCCTTTGAGTAGATCAAAGGCTCTCTCGATGACATTCCTAGCAGAAGAATGCTTCATATTAAAAAACTCTTGAGGGGTAGTCGGTTGGCGGTCTTGCCTCCAATAATTTGAATTGTACTGCTGTCCTCTATAAGGCGCAAGGAATCCCTCACAATTGTTGTAATAAGCATTGCACAAGTAGTAGTAACCTAACACAATTGCCAAATTGTAAGATGGAAAAAATACGCAAATACCCAAAAATCATTGTTACATAAGCATTGTGTTACCTTTAGGGACTTTCAGTCCATTTTTTCTAGAAATAGCATTTCTCAAAACTCTATAATCTGCAGCTGAACCCTCCCAACCAGCCAACACATATCATGTGAACATACTCCTAGCACAGTGGTGGCTATTTCATTGCTCCTAGTTCGATACCTAGGCCAATCTTCAACCGGTACAGTCACCTGAATGTAGGCCCTATCTAATGCACCTAGGCAATTCTGCCAAAGTAACAATCTATGTTATTAGAACAATATTAATGAATCCAAATAAAATACATAAAACAATTTAATGGTAGAACAAAGTTTTCCTCTAAACCACTATGTGCTAAAACCATCCATGTGTATTATATCACACGACTCATTAAATAAGTCATGTGACTAAAAGTATACATGAATAGCCATTTGAGTCACCACATAGTGTGTTGGAGGTAAACTCTGTCCCTTAAAAAATACATAAAATAATTTAAAGGTATCATACCTTAAACCACTTCCAATTCTCATCACTACAATTCTCTTGTATAGGCTCCGGTTTCTTATAAAGGATGTCATGAAGACGAAGTACAGCACACAACACAGCATTGAAGTGCATAACACCACTATTACTACCACTACTACTACTATCGCTGCACGAATCTAATTGTCGTCCTACAACTCCATCATTCTCATCATGTGCAAGTACATTTAGGAAAGACGCTACCATCTCATCGATTCCTACATTTGACAACTCCCTTAACTTCCCATGTGTACAAATCATGTCACAAAGCTTCCTAAACGCGCGCCTATCCATACGTACATTGTTTATAGCGGCCGCATCATCAATCCAAACCATTCTATTCATCTTAACAGCTCTTTCATTAATTCTGTCAAACACTTTGTCACCCCAACCTATTCTTGTTCTTCTTCTAACCCTCCTCTGCCTATAAACTATCATCATTGCACACAAAAACATCATCATCATCGACGTTATCTGCAACATATGCAAGTGAAAAATCGACACTGCTAGAATTTTCTTCCTTTGATCCATCATTCTCCTCCTCCTATGGTCCATTGGTGGCCGAGCCATCACTGCAATTTTTTTTTTTTTTTTTTTTTTTTAAACAATACTTAGCAAATAGCAATACATCCAAATAAGTAATAGTTTTTTTTTTTTTTTCAATTTTTTTTTAGGAAGCAAACAGGCATTTGAGATATTAAAAGAAAAAAAATGAACAAATCAAAAAACTAGTTTTTTAATTATTTATAATTTTTTAACTATGAAGTTTAGAAGAATAAGGCTTACAGCGGTGATTAACGGTGGCGCAGTGGCGATATAACGGAACGAAGCAATCAGTAGGGCAGAGAGTGATTGTGATTTGTGAGTTCTGATTGTGAGTGTGGGAGTTCAGTTTAAGGCCTCCGTTTGGATTTCGGGGGAATGAGTCATTGGGGAGGGAATGGAAGGGAATTCACTTGAAATCCCGCCTAGTTTTGGCTTCTTTTTTTAAAATTTCCTTTTGATCCTCGTATTAGGGAAAAAAAAAGTTATCTACTAAAGTGGTTATAGCTTAAGCTTATAACTTCACTGGTTTGTTCGAGAATAGTTTATTTAGTTAAAACTGAAAATTTTTTGCTAAAAGTACTATAGATAAAATTAAAAAGTAACGAAAATAGTACAGTGAAACCCATAAATAGTATCCAAAAAGTGCAATGAGACATATAAATAGTAACAAAAATAAATTAAATAGTAAAAAAAACTGGCTTTTTAAGCAAATGCCAAACGCAACTTCAATATCTTTTTTATTAGAAGTGAATTTTGACAAATCTACTATTGAATTATATTTTCTTCTTATATTCTCCTTACTTACAAAATTTGATTAATAACTATGTCATCAAAATTGTTTAAATTGCAAGTTTTTGTAATTTAAAATTATGCATAAAATATAAGAACATAATTTGACATGTGTATTAAGAGCGTAAAGAACGTAAAGAATATACAATCCAACGATTAAATTTTCAAAATATGTAGTAATATCAAAATTTTTTTTTTTTAAGGAAGTTGTAGTCTTAGGTTACAACCAATTTTGTGGCTAAATTTTGTCAAAAAAAAAATAAAAAATATATAAATTCCTTAATTATTTGACATAATTACATTTTTTTTTTTATCTTTCCTTGCGTACATCCGAAACAATTGATTAATGAAATTGATGATATTTTTCATTCTTTGTTAATTCTTTTTAATAAAATTTTCATTTATTTTTATAAATATAAAACTTTTATTTGAAAAATTGTGAAACCATGTACTATAAAATGTAAGCCATACACTAATCTCATTCATACAAGAATTTTATTATACACAAACTTAGAGTATCTATTTAAAATATGAATATTTATTTTACTGTGATAGTTTCTTAGAACCTATTTATTGAAAGCAACATCCACTCACTAAAAACTTCTAAAACTGATAACAAATATCATAATCTTCAAACAATAAACAATTGAGTTTTACTAACATATTGTCACAATAGTTAAATTTTCAAAATGAATGACTCCATATGCAACAATTGAAGCTCTTCCTCAAACACATTGCCTTATAAGTGTTGCATGAATCAACTCATATAATTAGAACAAGACCGAAAATTAAACTTTGTCCCCAATCTTCTAGAAAACCACATGAAAAATTTGCTTCAACTTATCCCTTAAAAGAGCTTTTAGTAACTCTTTTTTAGAAATAATTACAATACGCTGTTAATCTCGCAATTCAAACCATTTTTCCTCCTGACCTCCAAGTAGTTTGTCTTTATATATTGAGAGCTACAAATTCAGCTACAAGGCACTTGGCCTTAGTAGATAGAAGTACATAATCTAATTACTTTTCCCTCGCTATTGCAAGAAAAAAGAAGAAGAAGAAGAAGAAGAAGAGAGCTGTAACATAAGAAACTAAATTGAGATATATACCTTTTGTTTTTTTCATCAACCCTGTGTGTACTGTTGCCTCCTCCCTCTTGTCCCCTCTCTGTCTCTCTCACTATCTTTCTGCACAACCAAAGAGTTTTTCACCAAAATGGTGAGTCCCTATCCCAAGTAAAGAGTTTTTTTTTTTTTTTTTTGGTAACAATAAAGAGTTTTTTTTTAAGTTAATAGGTGTGTAACTTTTGGAGCACCAAAATATGTGCAATCTATCTTCTCATATACAATTTAAATATAAAAAGAAACAAATAAAAATACACAACAAAGAACTAATCATGTCAAGCTGATCGCTGTAGCAATCGACAAAGGTGACGCTCCAATCTTCAGTAGCATTGGAGGAGGCAGAACTATATACCTCCCCATGTCCTTCCTTCCACCATCAATGGCAATCTCCTTCTAGCAACTGTGCTTCAGATTCAAATATACATGTACGCTTCACTACTTCCTACCTTATTGACAAAGCTCAAGGTATTTTGTCTTTTTTATTTTCTTCTCTACATCTTATTCTTTAATTTCTTTTCTTTTCTCTCTCTTTACATCTTCCTCTATCTTTTAAATTTTATTTTTGTTAAATGCATGCAAATTATTTGATAAAATAGTCGAACGTTTGTTTTGTTTATTTATATATTTAAATTTCAACAAATTTAGTACGATAATATGCTGCAGTTTTATTTTAAGATGGGTTGGTAGATTTTTTTCCTAATCCTTAAGCATCTTCTTGCCAAAGTATATATAAATTGGATTATGCAACAACGAAACTATCAATTTAATCTCCATTGATATATATTTCAAAACAATGGTAGAGTAGTGTACGGCACCGGGCGTCCAGGGCCATTTGGGCTTTGGACCCAAGCTCTACAGTATGACCAACGGCTCCTGACACCCCTGTTGGAAGCTGGGCTTAAGGCCCACTAGGGTCATAGGCGCAGATCCTATGACATCGTGTTTGGCCCAGAACCCGTTAGGCGGTCGTTGAAATATATTCTTACTAATTCGTGGCCGGGAAGTTGTCCGGCATGTCCTATCTCCGACGGGTGTGACTGCTCGAGGGGGCATATCCCGGACGCCCGGCGACTCCTTGAGAAATGCCGCCACTGAACATCACCTTCCCCCCCCCCCTGAAGTGGGAACCAATTCCGATGCCACCCTCACCACATTCCACTCCCAACTAAACATCCACTTAGCGATAACAATATTGGATCTCATTTCCCACTAGCCATAAGAGTAATCATGATTTTTCCACTAAATTTGGGCTATAAATATGGGAGGCTAAGGAAAGAGAGGGGGTTGTTGAAAGGTTCTGAAGGAGGTTTAGAATTGAGAACAATAGAGCCACAAGAGTGAAAGGGAAAGAATTCAAAGGCTTGAGAGCTGTTGCTGGGTCTCTAAGCAAGAATCACCTATAGTAGGAAATCCAAAACCCATATTACAAATAGATTGTGAGCCCAAGGGAGAGTCACTCCGCTAGCCTCATTTTGGGTGCGCACAAGTAGATATTTAGATGAACCCCATGAGATGGCTTGGTGACAAATGGGTGAAGGTGGCAAAATTGGACATGACCTGCGAACCCGACATAACACGATACAAAATTAACAAGTTATGGGTTGAGGCTTAATGGGTTCGTATCATATTCAGGTTGACACAACTAACCTGTTTAATAAACGAGTTGGGCTAGTGTTCAACACATAAAACTCGTTTGACCTGTCTGACCCATTTAATTAAATGACATTTTACTAATATACTCTTCAAACTCTAGGTATATAAACTTATTAGTTGTTGTGGTTTAATTTTTTTTGACATATTGTGATTGATTATTTGTGATATTGAGATATAGTTTAGTTTTGAATGATTATTTGTGATGCAGTTACTCATTAGTTTTGAATTTAATATATATATATATTTTTTTTCATTTTGATAAAATCTGATAAACATGTCAACATGACTGGCCCGTTTAATAAATAGGTCGTGTTAGGGTTGAGAAATCTTGACCCGTTTAGTAAACATGTCGGGTTAGTGTTGACCTATATAGTCAAATACTCATGAGTTGACCCGACACGAACCCGACACGTGAACACAAATTGCCACCCCTACACATGGGCAAAGGTACAGACACAAATCAAGAGATTGAATTAAGTGTAGAATTTGAAATTTCTTTGTTGGGATTGTATGATTTTGGGGGTTGGTATTTTTTTTACCATGTTGCAATACCATTGGATTGATATTCAGATTTTGAGATAATGTCAAATGAAATTGTAATATATTCAAAGATTGGATATTTTCTATTGAAAAACACGACTAGTGCAAAATATTACAGAATTCTTATGTTCTGCCCAATGCTCAATAAAAGGAGTTTTTTGTTCATTGAATAATATCAAGCAATTATATGCTTCAATGCAAAAATTAAAAACTGTAAATTCAATTTAGGGTTTTCCTCATTAAATGTTAAAAATGGTTTTGAATTTTCTTTAAGATAATGAAAGATGCATAATGAGCATTGTTGAAATATGAAATTTTCAACATAAAAAGTGGTTACTTAAAAATTGCCAAGCAAAATTTATTAAAAATAAAAAATAAAAGTTTTGAATAAGTTTATGGGGTCAAAAATATATGTCCTCTTAAAAAAAAATGACAAGATGTTAAAGAGTGAGATGTGTGGTTAAATAAAATATCTCTGGCCACACGTAACACCGCAGTCAAAGATGGAAGGATTGCCTTATTAAGCAAACAGGTGATAAACATAGCAAAGGCCCGTGAAGTATATATAGTGCTAGAGTCCTATACTTATCAAAACTCAAAAAGAGGTCTAGTCCTAGCAGGAAAGACTAGGGATGGCCATACCCATTGGGTAATGGATATCCTACCCTACCCGATCCAAATGTTTTAGGTAATACCCAGTTCTTCATGGGTAGAACCTAAACAGGTAGGGTATGGATATTACCCGAATAGTTCGGGTAGGGTATAGATATTATCCATACCCGACCTGTATATATATATATATATATATAAAATAAAAAATAAAATAAAACCTAAGTCTCTCACTTTCACTCACACACTCTCTCTCACCTGAGCCTCCATCCTCACCGTCACTCTCTCTATTTCTCTCACCCGAGCCTCCATGGCCCAGTACCTTGAACTCATCACTCCAATCACCAGCACCACCACTACAGTGGTCTTCTCCATCTTCGAACCAACTCTCTCAACCTCGAAATCCCTCTCTAATCCTTGCTGAGAGGATCTGAACTTCTCTCTATCTCGCCGGCGCCACCGTGGCCCGCATGCGCGTGATCTCCAACTCCCAAAGCCCCATGTGGAATGAGCGCTTCAAGATCCCCCTTGCACACCCGGCCTCCAAAGTCGAATTCTACATCAAAGACAATGACGTGTTCGGCGCCGATTTAATCGGCGTCGCCACCGTCTCCGCTCGCCGGATCCTCTCCGGCTAAACCATTAGTGAATGGCTGCCGATACTCAACTCACTCGGCAAGCCTCCAAAACCAGACGCATCGCTCCTACTCGAAATGAGGTTCACGAAATGCGAGGACAATCCGATATACCGGTGCAACATCACAACCGATCCGGACCATTTCGGAGTTCGAAACTCCTACTTCCTGGTTCGGAAAGGCGGGTCGGTCACGCTCTACCAAGATGCGCACGTGCCGGAGTCGTTGTTGTCGGAGTCGCTTGTGGTTAGTTTTTAAGTTAAAATGTTTTTGGATTTTAAAAAGAAAAAATTAAATGGGTTTCAGGTAGGGTATGGATATCCATGAATAATATATCCAGGTAAGAATTGGGTATGAATAATAATGGGTATTTGTATTCGGGTATTTATGGACAAACATTTCGAGTAGGGTATGGGTATACCCGATCCATACCCTACTTATGGCCATCCCTAGGAAAGATTACTGCTCCAAGGAACGTGTGTCACACAAAGTATTCTAATTCTTGCATGACACACGGGGGCAACTATTGAAACTAAAAAAATGTGTCATAAAAAAAATGTCACTTCACGGCTTGTGGACTAGATAATAGGATGAGATCAAATGTGTGGTCATCTACAAAAAGGCGATATAAATATATATAAAAAGGGATCCACGTGAGGTGAAAAGCTACCTAGTCTGCTAGTCTTCCATTACCTATAAGAAAGTACTGAAGTGAGAAAAATAAGGGTTAAAGGAAAAGTGGGCATGGCATTATCAAGAAGCAAGTCTGCCATTCTCCGTAAGAAAAAAAAAGGAGAAAAAGGCTGAAAAGGTGGCCACGGCAGGAACAAAAATATTAAAAACAATTGAAAAGCCGAAAGTGGGGGTCATGGCATGAACGTGAAAGAAGTTAATGGCCCATAAATTGATCAGTTAACAGAAAAAATAGGGGAAAACGGTTTCCCAATCCTCTATAAATTAAAGGGGCCTTCAGCAAAAAAAAAAAAAAAAAAAGAGAAGCACGCGCACACAGAGAAAAAAAAGAGACACAAACAGAGATAAAGAGCAACAAGTAAAGGAAGAACACACAGCATTAGGTGGGGATTTTATCAGTCTCTTTCTTCTCTAAATCTCTCCCTCTTCATCTTTTTCAAATCTGAATTTTTGTTTGGT
>JARYZH020001304.1:0-10000 GCA_030021035.2 Notholithocarpus densiflorus
ACGGATAATGTGGCGACGAGTGAAAGAGTAAGCCAAAAAAGAAAGCCTAGCTGCACATGCAAAACACACTCATACGACCGAATCCACTTAGTTCATAGAGTAGAGTATATGAAGAACCACGTCCAGAAAAAGCAAAATAATGCATCACCTTCAAATCAAAATAGACCTCCGGTATGCTGTCCAATCAGATACAAAGTAAGAAGCCCTAGGGTATTGGGAGAGGCGTATGAGATGGAATAGACCCTTCTCAACGAAAAGTACGCTTGCTTGAATTTCCGGCCAAAACGCCTTACGTATCTGGTATGGTAGCCGCCCTCTTGCCTGGAGCTTTCACCGGCCGATAATGGCCAAGCAGCTCTTTCTTTATGGGGTGGCAAAAAGCCAAAGAAAGGTCCTATTCCATCTTATCTTCTATCCCCCGTACTCAGGATCCTCCTATTTACCTCCAGCTACCGAGCGGACAAAACGGGTCTTAATGAGGGAAATCAGTGCTTCGATCTCTGCGTCGTGGAGGAGAAATGTCCCGAACATCTTTTGATCGCCTTTGAAAACCTTCCCTGGATCTTTCAAAAAAAGAAAAATCCACCTCTCGTAATGGTTGCCACTTCCCCGGAAGCTAGCGCTGAGGACAACGATCCGAACCCCTTTAGATCCAAGTTCATCCGGCTGCGATTCTACTCCCCAATACCGGATCTGGACGAGGGAAGACTTATTGCCACCTTGTGGGGCTGCATCAGAAGGCGAGTCTGTTATTCCCCCTACACCTTCTATGATCCCATACCTCCCGACCTTTGCCTTGACTATAGGGATTCCGAAGGATACTTTTTTTCAGACATCCTCGATCCACAAATACGAAGCTTTTGCAATATGAATATGGATAAATACATGGACTTCGCCTTGACCTATGGAGAAGGAAGTTTTTTTTACTGGTAGCGAGTGCTACAACGGGATTTTGTACACAAAGCAAGGGCAGTGCCTTGAGTACAGGTCTGGTTACTTAAAGAAATGGATTAGAGGTGAATTGTTAATTCTTCGAGCGACCCCCTCCTCTCCTAGTCTCCCGCTATCTAGGTATCGAAGTAGCTTTCCAGGAGTTCTGGATCGATAGAGCCCAGTAGCTCTTCCAGCGTCCAGGCATAAATGAGTAAGTAGTTTCCTCGAAGCTTGGTAAACCCGATTGTCTTACTGAACTGAGCTTCTTAAATAGAGAGGACAGCGCCCCTGCCCTCTTGTCCGGATCGAGCATTCCTGGCTAAGTATTCACTGATTCAAGATTTCCCCCTGGTTTGGTCCACGGTAACTCCGACAGCATACACATTGAGTAAACTCCGTTCACTCCGAGGCCATTCAATCAAGGAGGTAAGCGCTGATATTCCGATCTGCCTAATTCGTCGAGTCTTCCGTCGTGAGCTCAGCTGGGATCCGAAGTTTTTCATTTCTTCTTAAAGTTGAAACTGAGGACTGGGCTAAGTTTTTCATTTCCTCTATGTGAGGAATGGAATTCGCCCCACGGGAGTTTCAGCATAGATTAAGTAGTGCCCTGGTAGCTCTTCCAAGGGCTGGTGCTTTCCTTCCCTCCCGGACGAGAAGGGTAGGTTTTGAATCCTGGCTCTCTTCTTTCTCCTGTAGTAAGTATTGTAATAGGTAGCTAGGATAAGTCATTCCATCCTTTATAGCTTCACAGCTTTTTTCAAACTTGAGGCCTAGGGAAGAGAGGGATGAGTCTTCTCATCCTTGTACGGAGGGAACCTCAAAAGGGGCCCCAAACCACCGGACAACGAGGGCTCACTACCTTCACTTAGGATGCACCGCACTCGCTTCGAGAAAGAATCGGTCCGGATAGCTCTCCGTACCCATAATACATTCTTATGCAGGCAGGACTAAGCTATCGGCTAAGTCGGCTACGGAACAGAAGGGCGGCTAAGAAAAGAAAGTCATAACACTAATAGGGCCAAGGTCCGCCCTTTGAATATGAGCTCTCCTGTGAGATGAGCTAAAAGAATTCTCCAACCAGCGGTCAGGCCTAATATCAAAGGCATCAGCCGCAGCAGAAGCTATAGGTTCTATCATTCATCCGAGGGTTCTTCTCTTTAGTGCTATACTCGCTTTCCCATCGACTTTCTGTGTAGGATTTCCATCTTAGTAGTCAGACGCTATCTTTGCCTATCAGACTATGCAGACGCAAGACCTAAAGTCTTACTTTGATTATGAAATAAAGTTCTGGAGTTTCCCTGCTTAACCTACTAGATGGAGTAGTGCCCTATTATGCGCGATAACACGAAAAAAAAATAACAAAATATTGTACGAGAATAGTCCGCTCATTCTCTGCTCTTTCTTTCGCTCTTTTTGAGGTGAGTCCGCCCACGGGATCTATTTTGTTCCAGACACCAATAGGGATAAAAACCTTTATGCTTCTTGCTTGATAAGCGAGTTTGCTTTCCCTTTCGGCTAGTCTTCAATCATGAGGAAAGCTGACCCCAGAAGTTGGGCATTCCTGCGGACACCGCCCAAGTTATCTGGATCGGGAATTCCTTCTGAAACCTTTCTCTTCTTTCGGTCCAATCGAGAGCCTTCAAAAAAAAGGAGAATGGCAGTGGCTGCACGATCTCATTCAAGCAAAAGAAGTGAAAAGTAAATGTGACGGATAGCTATTGTGAATATGTATGGTATGATCAGTTTGGAATGGAAGTCTCGATCGTACCTTCAAAGTCTTTGATGAGATGGATGTGTGAACGATGTTGGCGTGGAAGACTAGGATCGCGGGATTAGCCTTGAATTGATGCGGGCGGCAATTGCTTACACTCTGATGGAAAATGGGGTCTCGTACCAAACAAGTTTGATTGCCGTGTTCTCTTCGTGTAGTCACTTTTTTCTGGTTGAGTATGTGCATCTACCTTTTGATTGAATGGCTCGTGTGGAAAAGATGAGACCTTAGTCAGAGCATTACGGTATCATGTTGATCTGCTTGGTCGAGCTACTCTACCCGACACCGCTTTCTACCTCCTTGACTCCTTTCTCAGGAGAATTTAAAATTTCTCATTCCCCGATTCTCTGCTAAGTGTATTCAGACAATCTAGTCTTTTGCTATGGGTTTTTCATAAGAAATCATTGGCCCAGTGGAGAGTCGTGAACTTCTAGCCACTAACCTACCCTCTTTTCTTACGATAAAATTACGAACTATTTCTGAGTGCTCCTACTTTCCGAAACCGCATGCCATAATGGATTCCCGACCTGCTTTACTCACAGCGTAAGAGGATGAATTGAAAGAAAGAGCTAAAGCTCCCATTGGAAAGAATTGCTGGAAGAACAAAGGCCGACTCAACAAATGAACGAATGAGCAACTCGCCAGGCTCGAACTGGCACTGGGCTGATATTAAATAAAATATCGCCCTCAACAGGAGTTGCTTTGGTGACGCAGTTCGGTTGGCGAGAAAAGCCTCCCTACGTCTGCGTGCCGATCGTTTCCCAGAGGTGGGAGCGGTCCCCTTTCGGGAGAGAAAGTGAGTCACTGCTGTCCAACTTAACCGGGCGATTCCGACAGCGTCCCTTGGCCTGGTCACCTATTATAACACACGATCCATGTCTCACTTTGATCTCACACCCCCATTCTCGTTTGAATTTTTGAGCTCGACCTTCGTTGCTCGGATGGCGCTTGACTGAAGAGTCCTCGACAGGTCATTAGCCAGAGAGTTCCAAAGGGGGAACAAGTCTGAGACTCACTCGGCTATATCCGACCTGCCCGACATGCTGTTGACTTGGAGATGAATTCTCTGGCCGTACCTTCTGCGGTCGTTACGCTTGGTCGGTTGTTGGGACCAAAGAAAAGTAGAAGTTTCAACCGTGTCGATGGCATTCTAACTAAAGTACGCGACCTCCAAAATCAACATCTACATCCCGTCGCTACCCTTCCGCCCTTTCAATGTTCATCTTCCCGCGTGAGGGTGATCCGCTTAAAGCCAGTGATTCTTCCCATAAGGGGAGAGTCCATGAAATGATGGAAAGCCCAGATGTTGTTAAAGGAAAGTGGCAAGAAAATAGATCTATATTAAGGGTGTCGGGAGATGACCCCATCATTTGATTGAAGATCTGGCCTAGACCCCTTCTCGGACTGAGCGGGTAAGGTAGTTGCTTGCTCTTTCGTATAGTCCCGAGGAAATCAAATGGATGGAACCAGTAGGTATTGATCTAAGCTTAGAACGGGCTAAGAGGGTAGCCTACGAGCGAAGAACTTCCTGGGATCGAAGAACATCCTGAGCATAGGCTCGTAAGAGGGAAATGAATAGATGAGCTCCCCTTGCCTTGAAAGAAGCTAGCCGGTAGAAGCCATCCGTGAGCAAGAGAAGAGAAGAAGCAACAAGGGCAGGAGTGGTTGGTCACCTAAGAAAGAAAGAGAATCTATTTTATTAGCCCTCAACGAATATATAATATCTACCTTTAGCGCATATTGACTGCTTTGAAGAAAGGAAGCGAACAACCACCCTTTCTTGCCCCTTTGATTGGATTGATGAAGGCATCTTCATCTTCCTTAACGGAAGAAAGGATAGTGAATCTCGCACTTCCCGAGCGTAGGAAAGATGATACGGAAATTCATTCCGAGCTATGAAAAGGAAGTGAATTCCCGGCTAGGTTCTTCAAGAAAGAGGGCTAGGCCCAGGAGAGGAGATTCAGCTTCAATCGGAGATTTCCGCTGTTCAAGCTATCTCATCAGGTAATTAAGTAGTCGGGGATTCCGCTATAGCCTTAGGAATAGGGTACGAATCGGCTGTGGGTCCTGTTTCCTTAGTGCCAAAAGCTTAGTAAGAGGAAGAGGGGGTCTTCCGGTAGCGGGAAGGCAGTGAAGTAAGCGGATATGGAGTACTCGAGGGACAGGCCCTGAAGCGAAGGACGAGAACGAGCGGGATCTCAGACGAACAGGAAAGAGAGAGTCAACGCCGGTAGAGGAGAGGACTAGCCTAGGCTCTTCAAGACCTTAAGGAAGTGCGCTTTACCTATGGACGTTGCTACCTGCCTAATTGAGATTCTTTCCTTCTTTTAGGACTGCTATGAACTTCCTTCCCTCACTTTCAGTTCTTCCAAGGTTTCTTCAATGAGAGTGAAGGGAAGTAGCTAAAGGGGGCTGGGAGGTACGACTTGCGTCAAACTTGTGAAAAAATACTTGCTGCGCACCTGCTGAACAAGGCTCCTTTCAAGTCAAACGGAGATTACCAGTTCCGGAGGGACCAACCATTGTACTTCTAGGGGAAGGTCTAACATAGCGGAAGGCCACGGCTTTTGTGAGTGTTCCGCACAATACGGTACGGTATGCCACCAGCATAAATGAGGCACACAAGAGCCACTGGCACAAGATAGATTTCATGCCAGCCTGGAAGTGATTCGCTACTAAGTCGGGTAGCGGCCCGCCTATTGTAGAATCGTCGATAACCTGGCTGCCACTATCATGTGTGTAAAGACTTACTATATAGGCATACTGGAAACCGTTTGGCAAGTCAAGGGACCCTGGAATCCGCCCCTTAGCTATAACGTTCCAGAGTCATGCAGAACAGACACTAACCGTTCTCCAATTACTATTAATTAATTGGACCTTCAAGGAACGAGTAGAGTACAAAAACGAAAGATTCGAGTAACCCTCCGAGCTAGGGAGATATTCAAAAAGGCCGTAGCAAGGAGACTTTAACAGACCAGTTAGAGTAAAGCCTCCACTTTCATAAGAAGAGCGTCAGTAGGATAAAACAGCAATCCCAAGACTCGCTTTCCCGGACAATGTATATTGTGAAATGGTGGCGCTATAACAAATCCAGAGTACCTTAACTTGCGGTTGCCGCACAAAAGCTGGTCACCTTAACCAGTCATACCCATTTATGGAGATTCAGGATCTGAAGCTAAAATGAAAGCCATAAAACAAGTAGCTACTCCTACTGCAATTGGGACTTCTTTTAAGCCAGCCCACCAAAGAATTCCACCTCGACTCCCCTCTACCAGAGAATCTATGAATTCCGGGCACCTGCAGTAGCCGCAGGGATGGGAAAGACAAATAACCAGCCAACTATGTATGCCTTCAAGCCTGCCTTCCTCTCATCTTCCTTATGGAATGGGCTCCTCCTTAGAATTTAACGAGATCTAGAATCTTGGATGAATCTTCTTGAAAGGGGTTGATCAACCCTAGAAGACTCGATGGCTTAACAGTCCAGTGAATAACCTGATTCAGAGAGATACCCCGGTCTTTAGACACTCGCCCTACTTCTAAAGATAGATAGAAAAGGTTGGAGAGAGTGACTTTCTGAAATTCTCTCCTTTCTAAAGCTGCGCAAGATCCTGCAGTAGTATATTCGGTTGTTTGCGGTGGAATAGATTCAAGCGTCCGGGCCAGTAGATCCAGAGCAAATAGACGTTGACTTAGTTGCTTTTGCAGTTGATTTGAATCCCGATGTTGATCCGACGCAACTTACCGGTGATAGTCGCAGCACCAGGAGCTTTCAAGGGAGGCAGACATGTATAGATAGTAGCCGATAGTGGCATACCTTCCGGATCGAGGTCCCGCCCGGTAAACACCATACAGGCAAAATACCAGCGGGGGGAAGAGGCCCTTCTCACTCAAGCTCAAGCATTTACTTTTCTAGTTAGAGACCAACGTCTTGGGGCTAACGTGGGATCCGCTCAAGGACCTACTGGTTTAGGTGAATTTCTAATGCGTTCCCCGACTGGAGAGGTCATTTTTGGAGGAGAAACTATGCGCTTTTCAAAAATTTTCGGAAGAACGGGTTTCAAAAAAAATATATATATATAATATATTAGATTACCGGCCGGCTGGTTTTTATGCAAAAAAGACAAAACGGGGTTGGATTTCCACTCATAAGGAAGGAAGGTTAGATACCTTTGACAGGGTTGTATTTTTGGTTGAAATGGGATGGTGTTCAAACTCCCGAAATGCAGTCTAGACAGCGGGCCCTCCCCTTTCTGACTGGACTGACTCGTGGAAGGGTCAATCTCCTCCGGAGCATGCTGCACAGCCACTCATTCGTCCTGACCAAATAGTAGAATCTATCTCTCAGCGATTCTTTTCTCCGCGAATAACCCCTTCCCAACTAGCCCGCCCGATCTATTTTGTAAGATCGGCTAATTCAAAGGAGTTAATCTGGTCCGAAGTTGTCGGAACGAATCGTTTGCTTTATCGAACAAAGCTTTTTTAGGGGGTCTTGGTTGGCCCCCTATTTTCAACCATTACAGCTGGCGTCGACCAGCTTTGCGATACGGACGGACACGAAGAAGAACGCAGGCAGCGGAAATGCAAAAGAGAAGAGCAAAGATTCCCGACTCAGAGCATGTTATTGACTCAACCATAAATCTGTGGAATGAAGGTAGCTTGCTTACTCTCAGCCAACTAGTTAGAAGGAAATCCCTTGACTTCGTTTATGCCCTTATGCAGTAAAGAAAGCAAGTGAGGCGGGCTAAGATTCCATTCGAAGTAACGTAAGAGGATTCGATGTTGCACCATCTTCAACTCTTCTCGGGATCCGAGAGTTTTTCGAGAAAAGGTCCCATCCTTCAATATCATGATTGGGTCGACCAGGTCAGATCATGAGTGAATAGAAAATCTAAAACGTACATAGCTGTTCCAGCTGAAATACTTGGAATAATTCTACCACTTCTACTAGGAGTAGCCTTTTTAGTGCTAGCTGAACGTAAAGTAATGGCTTTTGTGCAACGTCGAAAGGGCCCTGATGTAGTGGGATCGTTCGGATTGTTACAACCTCTAGCAGATGGTTTGAAATTGATTCTAAAAGAACCTATTTCACCAAGTAGTGCTAATTTCTCCCTTTTTAGAATGGCTCCAGTGGCTACATTTATGTTAAGTCTGGTCGCTCGGGCCGTTGTACCTTTTGATTATGGTATGGTATTGTCAGATCCGAACATGGGGGGACTTTATTTGTTTGCCATATCTTCGCTAGGTGTTTATGGAATTATTATAGCAGGTTGGTCTAGTAATTAGGAGGCGGCCGTTCGGTCGCCTATGATACTAGGACCAATAGGTCAAAAATGGGTTTGTGCCGCAGGTGTTGAACGATCTACTCTACACAGGTGTGGGCTTACAGGGCTAGGGCTCATAAACCCTCTCTTTCATTCATCAATAGGGCCCTGGTCGGTCACTTTTCCGGGCCAGGATCGATAAGTGGAAGTCATAAAAAAGAGATGTTTCTCTTCGCACCTCAGATCAAGAGGAAGGGTAGCTTGTCAAGCTGGCCTATATATATATATTAGAATATATAAATCAAAAGATTCGCTGTCTTTTAACCGGCTGTTCTTCTTTGTCAACGCTACTAAAGACCTACATTAGTAGAAGTAAGCGGCTGAGTTAGCCTAGCCTACCCTACTAATGTATTGTATAGTAGAGTATAGTATAGTAGGCGAGCGAGTTAGCGAAGACGCTTAGGCTAATAGATAAGAGAGCGTCGGTGCGTAGCCTTCATTCTACTACGCTACGCAAAGGTTACGAAGTCACTTAGCTCGACGTTAGGAGAGTCAAGGGGGAACGCCATACCTACATAGAAGAACCGCTGTTCGCTGACTTTCTAAGGTCTAACCTTTCGCTCCCCTACTGAAAAGGGGCAAAGCCGCTTCACACCACTGATAGATTACTTAAGATTCCATTCAAAAGGCCCTACTTAGTTTCGCAAGCCTTTGTCATTGTTAGGCAACTAAGTAGGGCCCGAGGCCCCCTGCGAATCCGTAAATCTGAGGAGCATGCCGCAACAAAAGGATGGTCCCCTATGCATTTCATTCTTTCTGGAAGGGAAAAAAAAAGAAGTACCCCCATCATGGTGAACCTCTCCTTGTGATCGGGATGAGATAGATGCCTCCCGGCCGGGGGGCGGATCGAATCGGAGTTTCCTTAGGTAGCCACCGACCTACAGTTATCCTTAAACTTCCGTGCTTGGTGGAGAAGAAGCGAACAAAGGTACGCTCGCTTGCTGTCTTGTTCTCTGCCGCGAACTGGGATCGCTCGCCAGCTAGGTCAGATTGGAGCAAGATTTTTTTAGAACGTATTACCCAAATTCGGGGACAAGGGGCGGAACGACCTCTCGATCTACTTACTGCAGCCCAAGAATAAAAACGTCGTCTAGGCGTTCCCTGTTGCTCCGATCTCCTACGCCTAGGACGTTGTCTAGGCCAAGAGCCATAGTTAGTTGCTGTTTCCATTTGGTTGTTTTTTTTCTTGTTGTTGATACCGGCAAGACCCAGCCAGATGATGTCTGCTGGTTGGTAGTGAGAGGACTCTTAGTACCTGCATACCCAAAAGGGGGCGCCGATTAAAAAACAATCATTTGATTTTGTTTCTTGCTCTCCCTTAGCAGCGGGAAAGGAGTCTATCTATCTGCCTAGCTTTGGTAGATTTCCTCCAACGCAATCCACAGAAATTCCACGAATCCCTTGGTGGATAAGTCCGACGACTCAGCAGCAGTGCGGAATTGAGTTTCTCGTCTGGTGGATCTGATCTATAGTTAGGGGGCAATACATACCAAAAGGTTCGAAGAAGGAACGCGCATAAGAGTATATAACCAACCCACCCTTCTGTATAATGTGTATAATGTATAACCTATTCACATTAGTGAAGCGACTGGATGCATAAGGGAAGTGCACGTTTGTGAGACCTTAGTCGGGATGCATAGGGAAGTCAACCTACGAGCACGGAAGGGCGTGGTACCGCTGCCCCTCTCTATCTAAGTAAAGGTAAAGTCTCTGCTTCAGCTAGAATGTAAGGAAATGGAAAGAAGCACGGAAAAGGGTCAAACGCGGTTGCTAGCATCGAGGAGAGCCGTCATCGACGAGAAAGTGGGAGTTCGGACTTGGCGAACGAGCTCTTTCCGCGGGGGAGGAAAGCGGGGCAGGCAGATTCTCCTATAAATAAATAGAGGATCCGGGCCTTTTTGGGGGGAGAAAGGGCAAAACATCGGGTCATCCTTTTTCGTTGAATGTCCCGGGCCCGATTTAGAGAAAGAACTTT
>JARYZH020001304.1:20000-25000 GCA_030021035.2 Notholithocarpus densiflorus
TCGTAGCGTGGCCATAGACAGAAGATGTTGCAGAAAGGCTTCAACGACTACATTTTGACCAAACTTCATCCCGGTTTTGAAATCAACCTTTAGGTTGAAAAAGGATTGGCGGATCACCTCTCAGAAAGGGAGGGACAAAGAAGCACCATCCATCCAACGGGCAGGGTAGAGTCTCAGACGGAGGCCCGCCATCCGCTAGCATTGTGGTTTGGAATTGATTCTTTATCAATGGCCCACCCTTTCTTTGAACCTTGTCGATGATCGAACTTAAAGATATAAACTGAGTGCCATTTGATGAGTAACTGAGAACAAGGGAGAGGGATATGAAAAGAATGAAGTAATGAAAGAGGAAGTCATTGCTAGTAGTAACGACTTGTCACGATCCATTGGTTCATATAGAATCCGTGTCCTAGGTGTATCAAAAAACATTCTTTTCGCTAAGCGTATATAATAAAATAGAGTGAGAGGGTCCACCCCAAAACCAAGGGGGTACTAACTAACAGCTGAGTCCTCTCCGAACCGCAGGAGATAGTTGCCCATCATACGGCTCACCAACTTCACTTGCCTCTATGGGGGGCTCGCTCCAGGCAAATTCGGATCACTTACAATACACAGCTCTACGAAGGAAGGGGCTGGTTGGTTAGGAACGTTTTCAATATGATTATTTTCCCGTATTTGTTCAATGAGAAATGCTAGTCTGTTTTGTCCACTTTCTCCATCACCCTCTATCAAAAAAATCAAAAAGGAAGGCGAGCTTGCTTCTTATTCCCGTGTTCAATCTTTTCCATCTCTGCTTCGCTCGTTGTCACCTATGTTGAAGAAAGGTTTGGAACCCTGTAGAGAATGAAGAGGGGCCAAGGATTTTCCTCTCAACAGTGCTTCTTGAGGCTCCACTCTCCCCCCTGAATAAGTAAGGCCCCGTTAGCCTGGGCGAAGATGGGGATAAGGAATAAGGATGGAAGCCCTCTTAGCTCTGCCAGGGACTGGACGGGGGTTAGCTCTGTAAATGTGTAGGTGTAGAGCCAAGTGTAGTGTGGTGTAGTAGTAGGCACTTCTAGGCCCCTTCCCGGCTACTGGATCACTCCAGTGCTTGGGGTACTACGGACCCTCTGCCATCCATTGCAGCAGAGCCGTTTCATGAGCGGGGGGGCTAAGCGCAGTTCTTTGAATCAAACGTTGAATGAAATCGATTCTTTTTTAGATATCAAAATGGAAATCGGATAGGATAGATGGATGGATCTATCTTTCTATTCATATATATTACTAAAAAAAATAGATTTCTATAGTTAAGTAGCGTAGCAAGAAGCCCCAAATCCTTGATTTGGCCAGGAAAGACTGCACTGCTTTGGGCCCAGGAAGCGAAGGGAATGAGCTCGGCTGCTTCTTCTCCACACTTATTTTTCTCCGTGCCCGTTCCGCATGCGCTTCGCGCGCCATTGGCGCTTTGCTCTCCTCTTATTCTTCATTGGACGGTTCGGATGGACTTCGCCGTTCTTTCCCAACTAAAATAGAAAAGGCTGTATCACATCGAGATGTCTATTCGTTTTCCGCCCCCAATGAGATGGATAATTTGTAACCCCCTATTTATACTTTTGGGCTCTTCATCTTTCTGAATCGAGGCTCGGCCCGGCTCGCGTCGTTCCAACAACCGGCGGGGAGCACCTCAGTATACGATCGCGCGCAGTAACTGGGAGTCCTATTACACCTAAGGCCAACTTCAATTCACCAAACCAAGGTTCATCTCGTGTAGTGATTGTGGACTCGTACAAGGATATTGAGTAGATGGTTGATGTATCAGACTCGATTCTATCTTTCGTAGCATGCATTCCCATCCGTGTCGCAACTAATTCGGTAAGCTACGTGTCCGGTGCACGGAGAACTGCCTTTGGTCCCCAAACTTACTTACTCGTGGCAACCTTCCGGCTGCCCAACGACCTATAACGCTAGTCACTACTCCCACTGGGGCTAGGAAGTAAGCCCCACAACCCAAAGCGGCGAAGAACAAATAGAATTTGCTACAAAAGCCGGCTAACGGGGGTATTCCTGCGTATGAGAACATAGTAATGGAGAAGGTAATAGCCGAAATAGGATTCGTTTTGGCTAGAGCGCCCAAATCCGCTATATATTTGACACGGGTTTGCCGTAATGCTAAAACTATAGCGAATGCATCTATCGTCATTAATGCATAAATAAAGATACCAATTAGTAGTGATTGAATTCCTTCTATGGTTCCACATGAGAAACCAGTACGAATATAACCTACATGTCCAATTGAACTATGAGCTAGAGGTCTTTTTACTTTCGTTTGGGCCATGGCGGCCAGTGCTCCTAAGATCATAGAAGCAATGCTGCAGAAAAAGAAGATTTGTTGCAATGTAGCTCCATAGGAACCATAAATAGAAACATGTGAAATATTAGCAGAAATAGAGATTTTAGGTGCAATAGAAAGGAATGTTGTAATCGGGGTGGGCGAACCCTCATAGATATCAGGTGCCCACATATATAGAGTCAAAAGAGATATGGAGTCCGAAGGGGAGAGGGGTTTTCTTCGGGGCTCGAGAGATGGAATAGATAGGGCCCCACAAGTTTTTAATTCGCCGCTGGGGAATTCACACGAAAGGGAACGAGGAATTCTCAACGAAAAAAGTGCTCTCTGAACCGAACGTGAAAGTAGTTTTCCATCAGACGGCTGTTCCCGTAACTCCACTCTCGACTTGGATTATATATCCAAAAAGGTCCGCTCTCGGCTATTCCACACGCTGCCTAGCAGAGGCGTGGTTATCTGAAGTGGATTCTCTATTTTCTAGTAGATGCCGAACCTGCTGCCCCATTGACTAAGAAGGGGGCGGGCGCAGCAGCTACATGGACCCCTTCCTTTCTGTTGTTGCCAGCGCTTTCCCGGGCCGAGTCGGAATTCTTTATTAGAAAATAAGGGCTGGCAAAGCCCGAAGGCTGCTATCCCAATAGGCCAGCGGGCGGAACGAGGAGAGAGCCCGGCAATCATACCACCGCGGTCGAAAAAGCGTGTTCCCTTCAGATAACACGCACCGTAGGCCATCCTCGGCCTTCTTCGTTTTCGATGAAAAACAAATAAAATCTCGATCTCCGAAAGCGTTTTCCTTCCCCCGCCGCATCTCCCTCCCTTCGTCGAGCCTTTCCTTTAATGGTTGGGAGAAGCATTCCCTTTTCTGAACTTGGCGGGCATTCTTTCCAGCCTTATTCAAATAAGGGGGTGGGTTTGGTTTGAACATAGGCTCAAACATGATTTGAAGGTCCTAGCTACGCCATGCGTTCAATACAAAATCTGGAAAGCTGCAGGGATGACAAAAAGAGGGCGCTTTCCTGTGTTGCACTAAAAAAAGAAAAAAGGACCTAAGAGAAGACGCTCTTCTCTTAGGCCCGCGCCCGGCCCGCGTTAGAGGGAAAGATTAGCAAAGCGAGAAAAGACAGAGGGAGGGGGAGCAGCATCTTATTCTCTTCGCGAGAACTTCCGGATCGGAGAAGCATTCGGAACGGGCTCCGCGTTCATTTTGTTGGCAGAAACGATCCAATCCATTCGGGGCTTCGGGGAACCAAAAAACGAAGTCTTTCGACTTGATTCATAGATAGAATCAATGATAGATAGACAAAAGATAGATAAACGAGATATCTTTTTTTTCTCTAAAAAAAGAGGAATAGAATAGACATCCCCTTAGATGTCTATGTAATCCTTTATCATCTCCCGATTCTTTTTTATATCGTTATATCCGCTCTCTCTAAAAAAAAATGGAGAGAGAAAGAGCAGATGGATCCTATCCCCTATATCGAACACTAAATCCTATCTATTGATAGAAAGATCTTCGTCAAATACCGGACTTTGCCTTTTTTTTTAGGAATTCCTCATATCCAAGGCAGCTTACCACAAGCACCCCCCCCCCCCCATACGACTAGTTGGGGGGCTGTTCGCCTTTTGAATCAAACAAAGTAAGTAGTAGGGGCTTCATAGCTACTTTCATTCTAAAGGAAACCGAAGAACCAACCTGCGGAGCGCACCTTTTTTGGTACTTCAGTAGGGCGAGCTCTTTGATAGTGACTTCTTTCGTTTGGTAGGGCGACGAAAGGCTACTTCAATCTAGGAAACAGCCGGAAACTCGAGAGGGTCGCCTTTTGAAGCGTTCGCCGGTAACCAAAGCGTCACGACATAATCAAAAGGAAGGAGTGACGCTGACTGAATCCAATCCATAAACCCGGAAACGAAAGAAAGTGTGTTCCCTTTCGTCAAGTAGGTAAAGTAGGCATACGAACCACTTTTGCTTTGCCTTAGACTCTATTGGAACAAAGCAAAGAAGGAGGCGGAATGGAGAAAGGAAAGGGGCAAGGGCGGTCTTTCTTAGCGCGAAAGCTGCTGGTTCGGGGGTAGGGTACGGTACTAAAGGTCCTCGGACTTCCAGGCGGTTTTTCTTTTGGGCGGCTGTTCACCGTTGGATCTCGCCAATACAGCCCCCTATAGTTTTCGTTACCGAGATATCTTTTTTTTTATTGTTCCCAGGGATTTTTTGGGTAATCTGCTCCCATGCTGCAAACAGTCGAATCTGAACTAAACCTTGTCGCTCTTCTTTCTTTCCTCGCGGGCAGGAAGCACACCAGCAGCGTGCGTTGCGTGATTCTACTGTGTTTTTTGCACTTGACTGGGTGGACAGTTGACCGGAAGAGAACTTCGATTCGCCCGGCCAGCAGGCGGGCGGCGTGCTTATCTTGTGTGACAACACTCCAGAGCGAGTGGCTCTTCTAGGCGGGCAGCTGTGTGACAACACTCCAGAGAAAGCGGCGCTTTCGTGTAACATGCTATGGTCTCAACGCCCTTACGAGGTAGTGATGAGTTTCACGCGCTCTAAGCCCGGCCCGCGCGCGGTTAGGAAGATTGGCCGCAATCTGAGCGGTACCACCCACCCTACCCTACCACCTATAGGCGGCCGTCCGTCCTACAGCCGCCCGAAAAGGAACTGCAGTGATCTTGAATA
>JARYZH020001304.1:27500-33144 GCA_030021035.2 Notholithocarpus densiflorus
AAGTTTCCACGGCGTTTTCACGCCCCTCTACTGAGAGGGGCACCATGTTGAGAGGGCAGCATTCATGGCAATCATCACTAGTTTCTCCCGAGGGCATGGTATGGCTTTGTTCTTGGTGTTGTTTAATAGATGTCGAGTGCCGCTTTTCCCCGTCCGAGAATCTCCATCCGCTCTAAGTGGGCGAGCTAGAATCCTTATGTCAGGTTGGTTGTTCAAAAGACTTTCTCTTTACCCTTTGCATCTTCATCTTTTTGAAAGCCCAGACCCATTCTTCTGGATCTTCATTAGTCCTATTTTAGGTGCAAAGCCTCTTCAATAAAGGCCTCTTTCTCTCTTTCTTTTATTTATTTCATTTCTCCCCCATTTTTCATTTTGTTGATTGAAAGAGGATAAGCGCTATCCATTGAGTAAAGGGGGGGTTTGCTACAGTGATTCGGGCGGTTGGTGGCCCCTTTCGAGAGTTGCGGGTCCTTGCCGCTGCATGAGTGGTAGCTCACGCTCAAAACTTCTCCGACACGAGTCCTAGTCGTTGCGCTGCGGTCCGTTTCCCGGCTTCGCTTGCGCGATTTGCACTTCTGATTGGTTCCATTCATCCCCGACCCTAATGAATCGAGTATGAAGGGGTCCGTCCGTCAAGCGGTTCGGGTTCTCGGTCGGTTCCCGTTCGCTCGCCCCCCTCATAGTCCATTAGTGGGTAGGGCGGTAAACTTAGAGGGCGCCCGCCTCCTCTTCAGACGTGTCCTCGACAACCCGGCGGTTGTTCGGTCTCCGCTTTTGGGGGCGGGAGTGCTTGGCCGCTGGGGTTTCCTTTTCCTCAACCAATTCGGTTGTGTCAGTCCTGTGAGATTGGTCTAACATTTTGTTATGAGCTGGCGATGGATGGAAGGTAAGATAGATTTGAGTTCAAGTGGCACAGGACCTTCGATCGACCATGGGGCGTATTCTACCCTTACCGAATTCATTCTATTGAAGCGTAACGTAAAAAGCTCCTTCTCATGTTGCATTTTTTTGGTTTGGAAGTTCCAGAATGTTGTCTATGGATTTCTAACAAAGGAAAGCCCCCTTATGCTTATGCCATTTGATTCATTAAAGTTCCGCACTGCTCGCCATTCCTCGAGGCCAAGGACGGGGTCGAACCGTCATTCCAGGATTTGCAGTCCAATACATTTCCATTATGTTACCTAGCCAAAGCCCCCACCTCATGTGCCAAAGTCAAACGGTTGTTCTTCCTTCCCTGCTCCCTCTTTTTCTACATATGCGGTGGCGGGCGGAGCACTCTATATGACCGGCGGCGGGTTATCAGAGAAGAGGGGACAGCTTCTTTCTCCCTTGCCTTGCTCCATTTTACTTTTCTGATTGAAAGTAGCAAGCCACTCCACTACTGGTACAGAGGCCAGAAGGTTGCTTCTTCTATATGTTCAGGCAAAGAACATCTAGAAGCTAGCTTTTGTCTTGTAAGCAACCATGCCCATATAATAGAATTTAGCTTACCAAAGCGGTCTTACTAAAAGTAAATAAGGCAACCAGTTCCGTTCCAAGTGACATGGCTTTTCACTATTCCTTTCCAGAGAAGGTGGCTCATCCAGCCCAGCGGATCCATTGTTTATGCGGCAGTGCGATGCAGCTGAAAAACGTAAGCCCCTTTTTCTTAGGTTGGTATAGGTTATAGGTTGGGGAAAACTCCAAAACTAGGGTTCCAAAAAGCTTACCTTATATTAAATAGAAGTATAAGTTTTAGAAAGGGGCACCCTTACTATACCCCTAAACTACAAGCTAGCGCGCAACGGCTTTTCAGCCGTTGTTGCTTGCTGCTTGCAGGCTCGAAAATCTCTCTTTCGCCTCTCCTCCCTGTCTCCATTCTGATTGATTCGCTTCTTCCTTCGCGCAAGCGCTTGGTTCGCCCCTTGTTGTGTTGTTGCATTTTGTGATCCTCCGCTTCAGTCTGCGTTTTTCGGATAGCCGGGATCCGACGTTGATTTCCGATTGAAATGTCAGCTCCAGGTTTTGGGCGACCCATCTGGTTAGTTCAGCTATCACTGCTGGAAGCCCCTGCGGTTGTTCGGCTGCGTACTCCCCGTCCGCGTATCTCACACTCCCAAAGCATCTTTTTTATTTCATATTTCATTTTCCTTTCCTGCATTTTTCTTTCTATCTATAGGTCGGCTTCGTGCAGATAGATGTTTGCTGGGGGAGATTGGTGCTCTTGAGGTATGCCCTTCCGGTGGGTTGTTGTTCTTTTCTCTGTCTTTTTCATCCAGTGCCCGCACTGCGTCAGCAAATCTTCGTCTTCGATTTCTCTTCGCAACGCAATAAAGAAGTCTAGCAGTTTATCTCGGCATCTGTCTTTTAAGTCATTGATCTCATATCTATAAGCAGGGGGGTCCGCGTTCACTATTAAGCCTACGCCCGCCCATTCCTTTCAAGCTTGATCCCGCCCTTAGACTCGTTACGCTGTTCGACTGAACTCGTTGGCTCCGCGTTCTATTCGGTCGGAACCCGGTTCGAGAACCGTCTCTCATAGATTCCCTTCACCAAGTCATCGCCAGCAATCAGCTCTTATCCCTTGGTGTCAAAGGGCGCGAGTTCCTTTCTTGTCTTGCCCAAAAACTTTCTTTATTATCATTGGAGAAAGACTCTCCCGCGGCAAGGTTTTACACATAGGGCCAGCTGCTTTCTTTATCTCGCTTGCCGTTAGTCCGTCTAGCGCCTTTCGGTTGGGGTCCGCCCCGGGGGTTAGACCGCTTGGATTAGATTTTATAGAGTCTCGAAGGCAGTCAACGTGTCAGCCATTCTTCTCCCATTAGACTTGTAAATCCTTTGCTCTTTTTCCTTCTCTCTTCCAGTTCTCTCCCTCTACTTTACTTGACAGGGGCGGAGAATACCACTCTATCAATAACAAGAAAAAAGTAGCAATTCAGTTTCAAATGGTTTGAGCTTGGAAGCAACCTACTATCTATCGATAGGCGAGAACAGACTGCTATTGGCGGCTTTGCCTATCTATTCTATTATGACTGGCTTGGAGACATCAGAGGGAGACCATTCTCTCTATCCGGGTACGATCATAGCTTCATTCATTCGTTGAACCTTTGGGATAACCATTAGCATTGAGGTCAATCACCACACCACCTCTATCATACATACGACATTACATGACGCGAGAGTGCATGGTCAACACACACCTAAAGCGCCTACGTTCCGCTTGCAACCAATACAACCACAACCACCTAACTTGCACGAGATTCAACAACCGAAACTACTGGTAGTCCCGAGGGGACGGCATCCTCCTATAATAGTTAGGAGTACTGAACAAGCGAGTCATCGGTCCGGGGAAAGAAAAGGACCGCCTTTAAAAAAAAAGTAACTCGCTAGGCCTTCGGAACAAAGGTGATTCTGTTCATGCTTCAGACGATCTGGCTAATTAGATATACTTCTTCTATTAGAAAGGCGAACCCATAGGCCTGTTTTAGCGCGTTTCCAAAGGTAAGCGGTTAGGTTGACTTTGTCACTTTCTTCGCATCCATAGCGAGTGGACCTAAGGTACAGTTACGACTGGGAGATAGCAAGACTCACTGAAGAGTTTAAACTAAGGATTGAAAGTAGCGAAATCGCCTGTATAACAGATCTACGAATAGCCAACGCCTCTAACAACGTATTTAAGGGGGTTAGGGCGGTTCCTTAGGCACCTTCACATCTACATCTACTTATAACAAGCACGTACACACAAGCAAGCTTGAATCCTGTTATCTTAACTGAGAATGCCGTTACTTATAGCCTTTTAACGGCAGCTACACATTGGTCGAGACTCACACGACAGTCGATACTCAGGATTTCGTTTAGCTAAGTGGCCTGTAGACTAGAATAGTAAACCTCACCCTAATTTAACATCTGCTTGAACTCCCGATCTACTTTTCAAAATAAAACTTCTCGAGCTGGATTAGAAGATTTGTATATGAATTCCCTGGTTACTTTCTTTCCAAAGCCCCGCATGAGCAAGCCAAGCTACTCATGCCAAGCAGCTAACTTCGAGACAACTAAGGGCAAACTTCGAGCTAGAACTAATGGATTAGCATTAATAGTAAGTTCCCCGGGGGGATTTATTTCCTATGCTTGCTGGCTAAACAGAGTTGCCTTCCACACGTGCACTGAAACCAGAGTCTGCTACTCGCCTTAGGCAAAACCCGGAGTCTTTTGCTTGAACCTCATTCTCCTATCTTAAATAAGGCCGGAACGGTGGCATAAAAGCCTTGGAACGGCTGCCGCGCCTGATTCGACTCACCATTATTATTAGGCCTTCTTTGTCTTCGCGTTACCCTAGTTCCTTAATCCAAATAGCCATAGGAGAAGCTGAGCTAGCTAACCTAAGTCCGTAGCTAAAGTTCTCAAACAAGAGTTCCATTCCCCTTACTCGTATTGCAGGCAAATCCCGTTACTAGTAGTTCTGGTTAGCCCACTTGCCCGAGCACACTCTCAACTTGTAGATGCGCCAATCCCGCCTTCCCCCACGAGAACAGAAAAACCAACAGACCACGAACACCAGCACGCATGAAAACAGCCCTTTTGAAAGCATACCCAAGGAGCGGGCATCCATCCAATCTTCACTTATAGACATAAAATGGCCTTATTTCCGTTCGTTAACTACTTATAACGAGCAAGTTAGTAGCCTACCTCGGCTGAATGTTGGGACAAACAGCAATAACCGTGCTTATCCTTCTAATAAAGAAAAAAACCCCATATTAAACCGATTCACCCACTACTGCTACTACTAGTATAGAAGAAGATCTATTAACACGCACGGCTACCTATATAACAAGTTGCCTCTGACCTCTGTCTCACGACCGCAAATAGAACCTGTAGCTTCATGCCCTGACCTGAACTGAACTACTACTGGCTTAGCTGCCTAGCTACAAACTCAAAAGCCTGGATTTGGCTAAAAGGACCTATTATTTGCATTCTAAAGTACCATGTTCACTTCTTTTCCCGACAACAGATCGGAGATCTTACTTTCTCAAGTCATACGTCTTTTGTTCAGCCAACAGTGTTCCGCTCTACTTATTATTACTTACTAGCGCCCTTCACTTCAACTCATACTACTTTACTTCCAGCTTATTCCCAAATCAGCGTACCCCTGCTTCCTTTAACAGGCTAGTACACAAGCTACTAAAGCTAATAAGCTAGTATACACGCATTTGCCCGATTGCTTTAACAGACGCTTTACCACCGGGTTTCCACCTGTCCTGTCCAAAACTATGGAACTCATCTGAAAAGTCGATTTACTAGATCAGAACGTGAACTCTGAGAATAGGGGTATACAAGTTAACCACCTAGAATCGATCCATGACCGCTAAACTAAAGGAATCCTTTACCAAGTAAGCTACGCAACTGTCTTTACCCGCCTCAACCAATCTTAGCTCGGACATGCCAACAGCCAATACTTACTCCTTTCCCTGGGACAGCTAATCAAAACAAATACGGCTTGAATCCCTTATCTTTGAGACTACCCTTAGGACTCTATAAAGTCATTTAACAGCAGATAGACACAAGTTATGACAACCCTCACACGAGAGCCAAAAAGAAGGCTTTCAGACTGACTCTACTTCTTGCAGCTACTTCCTAACAATAAGATTGAGTCTTTAACCTGATAACC